>JAIUCT010000009.1:17279155-17322172 GCA_021307375.1 Tetraneura akinire
TATTATTTTAATTTATAATAAATGTTTCGTTCATGTACATTGATTTTAATAGTTTAGTAAATAATAATTGGTAAGTAGTTAACTAGTAATTAAATTACAAAAGTACAAAGTAAAAGTAAGTTTAAAATATTAAAGATAATATTATTATCATTTCAACGTTTTTTGAAAATATAAACTCGATAATAATAGTTGATGTATTTCAATATAGATAGCGCAAAATATCGAAGTGTACTTTTCACGAAACATTTGGGGTCCGCCGATTCGACGTTCGTTTCCAGTCCTGTATATCTTAGTTCGTGGGTAGAACTAAATTAAAAGAAGAAGGGCTGATACGTGATACGTGTTTACTGCTTTACTGTGTAATTTGAATTTGAATTTGAATGCAATGATAAACCATCGCATTCGAAAAAGGGATTTTGAGGGAAGTTCAGTCAGATAATGTAGGTACTAATATTATTGATAAAAATTTTGACATTTTTTATTAAATATTTAAAACGCAAAATTGTATCACATATAGGGATAATATAGGTACACATATACCTAAAGTACATATTTTATATGAACACTCTAAACATTTTCAAGTCTCTTAGTAAAAGTAGTAGTAGTAGAAGTCTAATATAAATGCTCATAAAATCCCTTGTCAACTAAATTTCATTTTACTATAGACAGAACAATAGAAGTCAGAAATACGAGTTGGAGGCGTTTGGTAAATTGCGTCCCACCACGAGGAAATTAGCAATATAGTCCTCAAAAATTTGTTGTTTTTTTTTCCAATTTTCGGATAAATTTGTAGGTCAATTGACAATTATTCAATTATTCATCATCATTTATGTGAAGAATAGTAAAATTATAAAAGTATATTTTATATATAGTTTATTAAACTAGTAAAAATTTAAACAAACAGATTTGATATCTCAATCATTAATCAAATGTATTATAATTAGGGCCCAGAAGTTCATGCATTTGCATGTTTTTTCTGAGTGCATTAAAAAGTTGCTGGATGAGCGACAAATTTGAATCGCAACATAACAAGTTCAAAAATAAAATTTTAGTTTGCATATTTTCAGGTTTATCACATAAATATGCATATTTTAAAATAAAATTGCATTTTACTGCATTTACTAGTATTATTTTTTTTTGTTTTATTAATATTTCATGAAAATGTAAGATTTTTAGTATATTTTTAAATATATTTGTTGAAAAAAATGACTATAAAAACATTAAAAACATCGATAACATATCTGTAGAACTAATATTTGTGGAACCATCAGTAAATTGAATCCCATGTATACAGATAATTCATAATATGATTTTAATTGATTTAATGATTGTTGCGACTCGCGATTGCAATATAAATATTATATACCAATTAATATAGTATTTTAATTATTTATATTAATTAAATTGTGCATATTTTCCACATCTTTCAATTATTATAACGAAAAAAACTTAAATGCATATTTTGATAGTTTTTAATGCATGAACTTCCGGGCCCTAGTTATAATTTATAAAGTATTATTTATTACTTGGAAACTCCAATAAATAATATAAATAAAAATTAAGGTCCAATTTTACTTCTGTTATATCAGTTATAATGACAATCTTTGTATGTAGTATTTACAAAAATATCTGGATCTGGAACATACTAGCTGTGTATTAACATTTTTCTGGAGATGCAATTCACCAAACCCAGAGTTGAACGCATCGAGATAGTTAAGTATTCTTCTCTATTTCAATGGTTGGACTTGGACATTGACACATATTATATTTTTCTTTGCCTTCCTCCCAATCATAGATATATAAAATAATATCTATATCTGTTCTCCCAACCATAAATCATAATATATCATAATCCACTAATCATTTAAAATGTAAATAATTTATGTTTTTAGTTTTTTACCCAATTGAAAAAAATAAATTTTAACTCAATAATTTTATTCAATAAAAGTTAGATTTTTGTGATGCTGGTTTAAAATTATTGAAATTTATACATTATTAAAGTCACTTTGACATTTAAAACAATTTTATAATAAGTTTATTAACCATCAATATAAAAAAACTATTTTAAATAGGTATAGGAATCTTATATTAAATAATTATATATACCAATTATTAATTCAAATTAAATTAAAATACTCCCAAACATTATAAATTTTAAATTATATACAAAATAAAAAATTTTATAATGAAATTAAAAAAAAATATATATTAAAATTATAATGTACCCAATTCTTAATAACAATTTAAAATATATAAATATTACATTTAAATTATATAACTTAAATAACGTGATGGTAATGGAGTACAATGTGTAGAGTCATAGTCTTTCATATAATGATCAGCCTAAAAATAGAAATAAAAATAAAATAATTGTATACTGTTATTTGTACTTACTAACTTTATTTAATTTAAATATTTAAATAATAACTTACTAAATAAAGTAACATTTTTATTTTTTCTTGCTCATCCCAACCCTCACCTAGATTTAATGGAAAATTTTTATTCATTGATGGAAATAGTTTTGCTTGTTGATTAGTATCTATATTATATTCCAAAAATATTTGTTCTGAAAAAGTAAAAAAAAATATTCTATATAACACATTTATAATACAATACTTAATAATATATTATGATTAATTATTTAAACTTTATATCAAATGATTAAACAACAAGGCCATATTCAGAGGAGAATAATCTCTATCTATCTAATCTTATCTAGATTTTAATTTATATATTTTTTTATTTAAGGACTGATTTAAAAATTAATAAAAGTAAATTTTGTTTAAAGAAGTAATTTACGTTAAAAAATTTTAATGGGTTGATATAATTAATATTGTAAAGAAAATATATATAAATAATTATGAAATCTTAATTAAATAAATTAAGAAGTAATTTAATTATAATATTTCATTTATAAATATTGTTATATTCATGAATCATGATGAATAATTACTAATTTTATTTATACAATTTAATATTTTTGATGAATTAATTGAAAATATGGTTAAAATTTTTTATAATTAATTTTGATTAAAATCATAAAAGTAATTTACTTAATAAAATAAGATTTTTATTAAAAATTAATTAAGAAATTTTAATTATGGATGTAGTTGTTTGTAATGTAACTATTTAAAAAACAAGAAAATCAATTTGACCTACATTGTTGGTTATTATAAATGAAAAGACATTAATATTATTTTTATTAAAAAAAGGTAATATAATAAAAATATTGTTTTTATAATATAATTTATTAATTAAAAAATTAATAAAATAACTGATGTAAAAATTTAAATTTAAAATTGCATTACATAAATTGATAATTTAAAATCAAAAATTAAAATAAAAAAAATCCAATTAAAATTATTAAAAATATTCTTGTATATTGAACTATGGTTAATGAAATATTAAATAAGAAACAAATTATATAACTATATATATTACTTTTTTGGTGTTCACCAGATGTAGATAACCAATCCCAAAATACTGATCGAGATTCATTTGAAAATAATTTTGGAAATCTACTTTCTAAAAATTTTTCTAAGAGATTATTAGCTCGATTTGTACCAATATTTTGTGGACTATAAATCATTAAAAATAATTATTTCAATATTTTTAAGTGAAAATAAAAAAATTAAGAAATTATTAAAACTTTACTCAAGCGCAATAATCTCATCATTGGATCGTCGTATAAATAAAACTGGTCCTGGATATTGAATTAAATTATTACCAATATTCAAATTTGTAAATTCTCTTACAGTAAGTACGACCAAATTTTCAGCCAAACTTGGCATTCGTGGAATTGCTAATGGTACTAGATCATCAAATGTAGCATCTAATATCTTAATAAATAACAAATATAGAAATACTATGAACATGTCATATAAAAACATTTATATAAATTGTATATACCACTGCATGTATATCTGGAAATTTTTTGGCCAAATGAGTGGAAGCAAAACCACCAATACTCCAACCATATAATATAATGCTTTTAGGATTAAATTTTAAATGTTTTATGGCAAATTCAATTACAGTTTCAGCCGCATTTCTTTCTTGTTCAATATATGGTATGCCCTATTAATAAAAGAAATATCAAATATAAAATTATGAATTAATAATTTATTTATACGAGTATTTTATAAAATAATTTTCATTTGTTATATTTACAGTACTATGACCAAATCCAGGATGATTCCATCCTAAAACAGAATGATGAGTATCAATAGCTGAGCTCATAATTCCTGCTTCATAGAATCCAGCATTTCCTTCAGTACAAATAATTAATTTTGGATTTAAAGAATTAATATTTGAATGCCTGCCACAAATATATCAAATAAAATTTAGGAAACAATATAAATCTATTATTATTCACAAATAATAAAAATTAAATTAACCTTTTATCTATGAACAATGAGTCGAGAAAATTTCCATCAATAGTTTTTAATTTATATCGTATACCACCAAATGAATTAATTAAAGTTTGTCTTCCTTTCTGCAAGTTCTGACCCACTACAATACAAATAACATAATAAAAATAAAATTTGTATTAATTTATAAAAAATTATCTTACTTAAATAGAATAGAAATGAAGTTGACCCAGGATAGATCAATGATATTCCAAATGAATGCATTGCTAAAAACCCAATAAGACGTCTAGGACTACTTAAAAGTTTGATTGCTAAATTAAAATTATTACTTTTTAATTTTTTCCTATAAATTTCCCTAAAAATAATTTAAACATAAAAAATATATTATAAATACAATAAGATAATTAAATATATACTCTTCGTCTTTGGTCCATGAAAAGTCCACAGGCCATGCTGAAAAATCAAAATCATAATTGTGTAATTTTCTCTGAAAAGAATAAAAATAAAAAAGAATAATGAAATATATATAGAAATAATTTATAAAATAATTAAATTAATTATGAATTATCAATAAAAATAAAATTATTAAATTGTTTATGTTTATATTAACATACTTTATTATCAATTGAATATTCCAAATTGGCTTTTATAAGGTCCTGATGAAAAGCATTATATACTGGATTTATTGCTCGTCCATAACTTCTTAAAATAAATGTTGTCATCAAAGTTACACCTAATATTGATCCACGAAAAAGAAGTTTATTGATAGAATCTTGACTTAGAAACCATTTACCATACATGTATAACAATACAGGTGAAAGATAAGTGGCTACTTTTGTAAGTATATAGGACTATAAAAGAAAAATTATATAGCATTAAATTGTATTTTTATTTAAAACATTTAATTACTTATTTACACCAACAATAATAAATATTAAAATAATATTTCTACATTACTACTAAAAATATATTTAAATATGAAGGTATATCAGTAAACAATTTTATTAGAAAACAGTTAAAACATTTTTTTTTTTTTATTAATTATTAGTATTATTATTATTTATTTTATTAGTATTTTATTTGGATAATAATTGTTGCTGCTCACATATGCGGACTACAAATGCATACGGTCTACCATCATAAATGTAGATTGCATATAATCGTAGTTATAAAAAAATAATTATTTAATAAACACGTACATTTACTAAAAGATAAAATAAAATCGGTCAGATATATATGTCATATCTTGTATTTTCCAACTATGTTTATTGTTATTAAAAGATAAAATTGTTGATACAGGTATACCTAACCTACCTAAATTACTGTGCGACTATATAACAAATTTAATAAATTTGTTAGTTATGTATTGGTTGTCAGTTGTGTTGTACTGCGTTTATATTTGTGTCCATTTTGTATATCGTGTGCATTATGCAATTAAAAGATTTTTATTTGAATGTCGCAAAGAGTGAAGAGAATGGCACTGCATTTTTAAGGGAGAATCATTATTGACAGTTTATCGTACATTTTTTATTATTTTTCATATTGAGAGTTTTCATTTATTTTATGTAGACATATTATTATTATTATTATTATATTATATTTTTCAAATTTGAGCTAATAAACATACACTATAATTATGAAAATATAAACATAGTGTATTACGTTATAACTTATAAGTATTATGTGTTTACGTCTTACAAGGTAGACCTCATCGTGAGCAGAAACGTGTTGATAGTCCATATATGAGAGCAGCACCAAATAATTATAAATTATTATTTGGTGTAAATAGATTTATATTCTTACATGTAAATTAATTACATATAATAACATGCGGGTAATTTATTTATAAATTAAAATTACATTAAAATAATTATTTAAATTTATATTAGTAATATTATCTACAATGCATATTTAGTGTACATACTGTCGTTAATATTCTATCAGCCACTTTTTCTTGCCAGAGTTGAATATAATCCTATAACAAAATATTACATATAATAAGAAACAAATATATTACCTACTATACTAAAGAAACAGTAAACAATTTTCAGGATAACTGTGATTACTGTTTAATATAAATATAACAGTTAATCATACAATTATGTACTTGTAGAAATGTTGACCAATAAGTAGGACTTAGTATCTACATTTGTCTATAAATGACTTACTGAAAGCACATTTTAAACACTAAAATACATACATACGAAAATAAATATAGGTATACAAATATTAAATACATAAGTATAAATTTTTGTATTTATATATAATTTTTTAGTATGTAAATATTTATATAATTTTTAACTGTAATAGTTTAGAAACAAATTTAAAAATATTTATTTTTATTTTTGCATTATATAATATTATATGGCATATTTTAATTATTTTTTCTTCGCCTTACCTCTCTACTATATGGGGTTGGCAATCAATATATGGATCTATATATCTATATAGATTTAGATCAATATTTCTAACTTTCACACCGACTATCTTCATATCACATTCCATTTCATCTATTTCTATCTTTTTTGATGTTCCTCTCCCCTCTAACCATATAATTAAAATTATTCATAATATATAATATTATATAATATAATTTTTTTTAAAAGCTATAATATCATAGCTTATGTCTATCATTGGTTTCAAATCTTAATAATTATAGTATTTAAGTACAAGGTACAACATTATCCTTCCTTCTCCAATTCGCTATTATCCTTTCCACAATTGTAACCAGTCTTTTTTAATAATAAATATACCTATCATATGTATGACTCATGGCATAGTTAAAATATCATTATGGCCTTTGTCATAGGTAGATTATGCTAAAATAAATAATACTATAATGAATTAAATACTCATAATATTATAATAGTGGTCTCTTTATCTAATTATTTTTTTGTACTACATCATTATCTTATCTACGTAATAATCTTTCTAACAGCTAACTACAAAGGTCATTTATTAGTAGAGAAATAGTTAAATAACAAAATTTCAAAGCTATAGTTAATTTAATAGTAATGCATGTGTGTTGCACTAAAAACACAGTAGGTATAATAAAAATTTAATAATTTTGTCCTTGGACATAATATATTATATAGTATAGACACTTTAGTAGGTACCCATTTTATTAGTGTTTTTATACAATTGTACCTAGTGTTTGTTAATTGACTTTTTTTCTATCGTGTTTTGTACATTTTTTTTTATAATGGCGGTAAGTTTAAATTTATTATTATATTTAATTACACATAGTTTTATTTTAATAATTTATACGAGAATGAAGGGTAGAATAGTAAAAAATAATTCTCATATTGCCCATGTTAATGTTTTATACAGTCAGTGTAATTTATTAATTTTTAATAACATAATTGCCTAATATTTTTATCCTTAAATTAGTTATTAACTTATTAATTTATTATTAGTCCCACTATTTAACATTTAACTACATACCTATATTATTTTTCTTAAATAATCATAAAAAATCCAACACCATAATTTATTCAAAGATTTATACAAATTTTGACAACACAACTTCAAATTAAAGAAGTTTTAGATAAAACAAAATAAACAGTTAATATTGTTTACATATAATTTTTATATTCCAACTACTATTATTATTTCATTTTAACATAATTTGTGAATATATGCAACTACTTATGCTGATCATAATACTTTATTTAAATATCTATTTGTTGGTAAGTCTTACATTTATAAGTTCAAATATTTATATTTTACAATAAAATAAATACTAATTAAAATATTAAACTTTCCAAAACTAAGGTCTATTTTTAAATAATATGGTCATGCAAAAAAGTAATAGTTAGAGACATATTAAATTATCAGGACATTGGGAAGGAAAATGTAATAACAGAAAAATTAGCCTAGTTAATATTTATAATAAGTATGTATTTATTAATTTAGAAAAAAAATTTTTTTAATTAACTAAATTCATTATACTATTATTAAATGTTCTGTTAATATTCAGTATGTTAAAATTAAGATAAAAATAAAATTCATGAACATAATATTTTATAAATGACTGTATACTACTATTGTCTATTGTCAGATTATATATACTTAAAGGCTATACTCTAAAGTGTATATAAAGTAATAAAATAAATAAGGTGTATACGGTTTTAAAAAAATTAATTTATTAATGTATCAAAATTAATTTATACTTATACAGTTCTATTAAAGGAGTTGAAAATAATATACATATTCAATGAGATATAGGTATATAATTTTAAATTATTGGTTACATAAAGAATTCATTAACATTTATTTAATATTTGAAGTTATACAATCATATAAATCTGGTAGTGGAAAATGTAATTAAAAACAAATATTTGTAAACCAATTTATTTGAAGTATTAAATATTAAAATACCTACCTATGTAAAATAATTAATAATTTTTTTTTTCCAAAAATTTGATCTTACAATTCAATATAATATTTTTTTCTTATCTACCCATCTTTGTACCAGTATAATATAAAATGTCTAAGGTTCATAAACATTCGATGTAACTACTCTAGATTCCTTTTTTTCTTTGCCTTAATACATCTTATTGGTAACCTCTTAGTTTACCACTTGATTCATTGATCCAATGATGTCACGCATGCTCGATTTTTAAATTTAATATCAAATAAAAATTTTTTGAATGACTAGTTTCATGTTATAAACTATAAACTACTAATAAATCAATAATTCAAAAATGAGCTTACATCATCTCCCCGTTGTCCATTATATATTTTATACAACTTTGGAGTAAATATAAAATCAGTAAAATAATTTGACATGTTGTTCTATCGGTGATACTTGAACTTCACAAACCAAAGTGCACGATTTACAAATAAGTTAAAAAACAAATAAACAACTAATCATAGTGAAAGTCAATTAGTAAAATGTAGAAATACCTATAACATAAATTACTAAACAAGATAACTAGTTTAAATCTAGTAGAAACTAGAAACACTTAATGACTACTTTAGTACTTTACGGTTTACGAGGAACATTGAATCCGGAAAAAAATCAACTTTTGTGAAAAACAAAAAAAATAAAAAAGGTCAACGTGATAACAAAAACGTGTTATCGACGATTTATCACAGTTAACATGTGAAAATCCAAGGTTTATAAATATACAGGTTGACTCGTAGTCATGTAAACAAATAAATTCTCTCCGTATCATATCTTATCTAATGACGTCATTATATTATTATCGTTTGATAATATGTCTGATATTTTCACAGATATCAATATTATATCTGTGGATATTTTATTACTACCACGATTTAAAATAATTAAAAACTAAAAATATAAAAGTATATCTTAGTAATCGTGATTACCACGGGTATTTAAAAAAATTCCTAAAAATTGTATACCTAACTTACTTTACAAATATTGGATATTTATTTGGATTTTAGTATTTATTATAATTATTGCTATTTTTTATTTTTTTTTATGTAAACAAAATCAGGAATTATTTGATTAGTTTTATATTTCAAAGACGCTTATTGTTATAACTTATAAATTGTAATTCATAACTTATACCTAAAATGTAAAATTAAATTCTTGAAGTAAAAATTATTTTAAAATTTAATATTAATTATTTGTTTTGTATATTCTTAAGGTATGGGTCTAGTTATTCAGTCTTTCGTTCATATTTATGGGCACACAGCACACTCTAATATTGAACCTTGGTTCCGCCTACGATTAATTTAATGTGACTTTTATTAACATGTTATGTACCTAATGTGTACATAAGATATAAACAATACAGAATATTACTTTAGGCTTAGGATATATAATTATTAAGACCGCACCGAGATTACACGTGATCACAACCGTGATGTCGCCAAGAAAAAATGTACAATGTACATTGTTATAATTATTACGAGTATTAGTTATATATTAGTATATATCTTCTTCTTCTTCTTCATCTTCTTCTTTATCTTAGCCTTTGTCCCACGTTTATGGGACAGCTACTCGTATCATTTCCTTCCACCCATCCCTATTCATAACCATATTCTTATTTACTCCGCATGCCCTCATATCCTCCCCAATAACCCCTATCTATTTTTTCTTTATCCTACCCCTTCCCCGATTTCCCGCTATTATTATTTATATATAAAAATATGAAATATTTTAATTTATAATTTTTTAACTATCATAAAATTATTATTACGGACTACCTAACGATAATTAGCATATTGGACAAGTACCAAATTAATACTTATAACTATAAGTTATAGTAGCTAATAAATAATTATAGAAATACGAAATGCATATAAAATGAAACAACTATAAAATATATATATATCATTATATATTATATCATTTCTACCAATTTTTTTTTTTTTTGCTTTACCGGACTAAAAATTACAAGTTGTAACAACAAATTTGTATCACTTGTCGATCATATTTATTAATTACAAAAATTATAATTTCATAAAGAAATTAAATAAAAAATTATTAATATAATTAATTACCTATAATTTATAAGTAACACAATTATTAAATTATTTCCATAAACAATACTTATTGTTAGTTATGATTTATTGTTTTACCAAATTATTTCTTAGGCAACTTAGTAGCATATCCGATGAGAGAAGGGGAAGAGAAATAGTCCTTGAATTTTTCATCAATTAATTTTTTTTCTATCAACTTAAAGAACGTGTCTATTTTTTATTGTTATTTTATTTAAAATACAACTCATTGTAAAAATTTTAGAATATATAATTTTTGAAGAGGGAGGGGTAAACAAAATAAAATAACTCGTAGCCTCATCAACTTGTAAAATTAATAACACAATTAAACAAATTTATTTTTTATAAGTGTATTATTAAAATTTGTTTTTCACTTATAACTTATAAGCCTTTGCAGACCACTATTGCGGTTTCAAATGCATTATCATTGTTAGGTCTAATTTTTAGAATTTCTTGTAATGCATTTATAAAATATTAGTTATTTGCATAAATATTAAATATTATTAATAATATGTATTCATATATTGATATTTTTAACAAATGTATTGGGTAGGTATACTCGTATATGTATACCTAGGCGTATTTTAATTTTTTTTTTTATAATGGTTGGTGGTATACGCTTTTTGAATGGGTATACAACATATATATTTACCCACGTATACTCACAAAAACACCTCTGCCTATTTTAGATTTTAGTGAGTTATATTTAAATTAAAAATAACTTCAAAAAACATAATATACAATTAAATGTGGTATTCATTATAATATACGACTATTCGACAATGACGTCACATCACAATTTCCCTCACTGCTAATTTTTTGTAAATTCATTATTGAGACAACCTGTATAATCTATAAACCTTGGTGAAAATCGCCAAATCATTATCATTATCATTATTATTATTTTGTGAAAAATTGTTATTATATTATATTCTAATATTCTATGACTCATTACCGTGGTTGTTGTAAAATCCTGATAAATGATAATAATTTATATTTATTATCTATTTGATCTCTAGACGAGTTTTTAAAAATATATACTGTTTTACTAATTAATTCCTATAATGAAAGTATTAATTTTTACTTTATCCGTTATCATCTATTTTCTAAAGAATGAAAAAAAAGATATAATTTTTACAGTAGAAAAATACAATAATACGAGTTATAATACATTGGGTTTACAAGTTACAACCAAAACTCCCATGGCTATAGGCTGATTCTGATTATTTTTGTAACACAAATATCTGATTATTGCATTATATTTATATTTTATTTAGGTAGGGTTAGTTATAATTTTAATTAATAATTGAAAATATTATAGTCTTAATTTACATAATACATATTGATATTAGATATTACATAAATTAGGTAGGTACCTACATAATAAATAATAGGTTTGAATTAGATATCTTCTGATGAATATAAATAAATATATAGGATGCACCTATATATATTATTAAATTATTCATGTTTATAAAAAAATTAATTAAAAACAAAGATATTGTTATTTCATCAACTGGAAAATGTGATGGCTCATGGCTAAAATATTAATTTGAACACAAAATATAACTATACTAATACAATAATAATAATTGATCATTGTAAATTGCTCATTATTTATTAAAATAATTAAGATAAATATGTTATTACTTATTATATACTTTAATTTCTACACTTGTCTCGTGTTGTATTTATAATTAATATTTAAATGTTAAACAAACTAAACATTAAGCTAATTGCTAATATAGCCTAGATTGGTAGATAGATATCCATATTACGGTTGACAATCAATCAATAAATAGTAAGAATCATTCAAATTTTAATTGAAATTGGATTTTTAATTTTTTTCTATCTAAATTATATTAACCGACCGTTAAATTGAAAAAGATGTCAGCGCCATGACTCGTCTGCCTCTGTCGATCTGCCGTGCGGTATAAGGTATTATATTATACCAAAATAATAAAATATAATACGTAGACTGTAGACATAGAACACAATTTCTGGCATTTATAGTAGTTAATTTACAGTTCAAACACCTATTATCAATTAATTTAGAGAAAAAATTTGTACGAAAGATTGGCACAGGAATTTTACGTAAGTATAATATATTTTAGCTATATTTAAAAACCCAAAACCTTAATTATTATACTTATTCTTTATTCAATAAATATTTTGTTAAATGGATATAGGTATGGCATTATGTCAATATCTTTAAAATATTTTTGTCTTTATTTTTGATAATAATAAGTATTTAAGCACAAAATTCCTGTATACACTTTACACTCGAATATAAAATTATATTATATTAGATTATTGGTAATGCATTATGAATAGAAATTTAAAATCTATCAATAATTGAAGTACTAACACTGCAAAAAACGATTTATTTTTTACTAATAAATATACCTAAATATAATAATTAATGAATCATCTTAATATATTATTACATCATTAAAATTTTTAAAACTTATAAATTATTATTATTTGATATAATATGACTCTTTGTAGTTTAAATTAAATTTTAAATATAAATAATTACCTAATTAATAATTATATTTATATCAAATAAATTAATATAGGTATTATTTTATTATTGTAATTATTACAGGCTATAAAATAATAAAATATAGCTTATAAAATATTCATAGTTCATATTTGATTATCATAGGTACAAATGTACACCTATGTATTATAAATGTACGAATTGTTGAATCAATGGATTATATTGTTATACCTAAAGGTACAAATAATATTATAATGTGATCGTTAATGTTTAATCGAATTATTATTAGTTGTCATAATAATTTTATTTTATTATCTTAAATTTATATACTATATTACTCAGAGGCGTGCCTGGACCATGTTTTAGGGAGGGGGTGAGGGGCGATTTTTAAATCAAACTTTTTATTGAAAAAATTCATGTTTACTTTTATTAATAAATTACATAATATATATCTAAAGTAAAATTTTTTAAAGAAAACGCTGTGTTTAAAATTTACTACAAATAAGAAATAATATTTAAAAAAAAAAAAAAAATGAAAATACAACACATACTAATAATTGTTTAAACATCACCTACAATTTATCTTTATATTATCGTAATTCGTAAATCACATTATATCTCAAATTTGTAATAAATATGTATGATACGACAGTATATAGATGCACATGCAATGAACATTTACATAGTAGATATAAATAATTTGGTATTTCACTATTTCAGCTGATATACTCGTACTATAAAATTAATGTATGTATTCGTAAAGAAATATTATTAAAAATAATATTAACAAAAATTTCATGTTTTAATAATTATATATATGTATATCATTAAAAAAAATCCAGCCCTTGATATTACTATTACAAATATCATATTATTAAAATAAGCATTTGTATAATATAGGTACTCGTAATATGCTGTGATGGTATTATATTATATAATAGTGATTAGTGATTAATGCTCTGATGTCTGATATAATATGCGACACAATATAATATAAGAAATATCTATATAGGTACCACCTATGTCCTATATAAATATATAATATTAAATAAGATAAGATAATATTATGTTATATTATTATTAAAAAAAAGTATGTATACGTGCTACTACGTATATTATAGGATTACTTAAATCGTTAATGTACCCATTCAAATTGAATGATCAATGTATTGTGGATCATGTGACATATATTTTTAGCATACCTACGTATTTGTAAAATAATATAATGCAAACTATGTATATTGATCATAATATTATCATAATCAAAAAATAACATAGGTATTTATTATTTATTTTATTATTATAAAATGCATTGGTTTCACAACGTGTCTTTTTTTTCTATGTTTGTAAGCACGATTTTAATATGAACATTTTTTAATGTTTTTAAATAATATGTGAAAATAAATGTAATCACTAATTTATAATCAGTAGTTCAGTACATAAAATTCTAATAAACTTCACTAAAAATTGTTTTTTAGAATGCGTCAAATTTTAATCCAAATATAACACTTCCGCTATACCGTCACCGCTTAAACGTTATATTAATATTATTATATATTAACTACATCTACATAATATTATCTTTTTCATATCTATATGCCTATTGCCTGTATCACAATATATATATACATATGTATTATATCGTATTTTATAAATTATAAAGATTTATAAATTTTAATTTGTTTAATAATAAATAATAATAATAATAATTTTTTTTATTATAAATATATAAATTCATAAATGCATGTAACATAAAAAAAATCGAGACCTTTCGTTTCTACCTTTATATAGAATGTAGATGTAGGCATAACTGCTTAAGGCATTCTGTATATAATATTAGTGTCAATAGTGAAATCGAACTTTTCGTTTTATTCATTCGTATAATACCTAATGAAATTAATGTTTTATGCTACGCTTGTCTTTTTTGATATATGGACAATTTTTATTTTAATGTATGAATTTTTAATCTTAACCACAATCAGCGCATATGGCATAATATTTTGTAATATTAATATAAGTATATAATTATTTAATACATTTTATTTACTAATGAAATCGAAATAATATTGTATCCTATGTACCTTTACGGCTATACTAAATTAATAATAGTTTTATAATAGACAATAGTATAATGGCTGATAAATAACAATGCATATTATTAGTTATATTACATTATGAATTTATGAATAATTTAAGAATAAAATGGATTCGCATCGAAAATAAATCAACCATTTGTCCATAAAATTAAAATAATACCTATAACAAAAGATAAATTGCTTAATTTTCACAAAAATATAGATTTAAATCCTAGTGTTTAGTATAAATAAATAAGAAAATAAATATACATATTTATTAATTATTAATTATTAAATAAAATATTGTGCAAGATTGTTTTGATCCAATCAGTACAGCGATAGACATGATGGGTATATTATGATGGAAGATGAATAATGATAAATGATAATATATTGCTATAATATTAAATCATAAATCGCTTGCATATTTCAGTATTTGAGTTATTTTTAATTAATAAATAATATTTTATTCATCACGACGTTTTAATTTATTTTTATATTATTGTATATTATATTTATTATTCAAATTATTTTATTATCTATATTTAATATTATTTACTTTATACTTTTTATTTATTTTTTCAATTATTTTTTTTAAGTATTTAACCATTATTATTATTATGTATATAAGAATTATTTAGAAATCAGTATATTTCTACTACTGTCACGATGCACCCCCCTAATAAAATTCCTGGCGGCGCCTATGCGGCCACACCTAAATAAAATAAAAATATGATAGTACGTATTCATATTCACTGTAATATTATATTATTAAGGTACACTGTAATAGTTTAGGACTAGGTACTTAAAATAGTTAAAATTGTATAATTAATACACTTTAATGCTTTATAGTGGTGTGTAGCAATATTTTATTATTTTGTTATACTCTGGAAAATAGAGAAAAAATTATAATTATACCAAACTAGATCCAATACACTTATGAGTATAACCTACTACCTACATCGATTATTTTGTATTCGTTTAAGGATCACGCGATGTAAACAGCTGCTGGAAGCTGGATATATCTACGTATTTATATATTTATGATACCCATATGGGCCATATATATATATATATCATTTTATTATATTATACGCACGTTCAATGTGAGTAGGTTGCACATCTGGTGTAATAATAATAATATAATAGCTTGATGTATCCGACGCCGGTGAGAGAACGATATTAAAATATTTCATTGTGCGTCTTATTTTTTCCCTCCTGTTCAAATTTCACGATCCTACACGCGACCGTACCTAACTAACGTGTTTTTCTGCTTTTTTTTATACGTAATTATTATAATATTAATAATATTTTATTATAGTATTTTAATTTTCATTGTTTTTCATAAATTCGAATGCGCTAGAAACCTATACCTATACCTATAATAGTGCACTATTGGCTAGTTAAAATTTTAAAAATACGAAAATTCTTTGGGTATTTGGGTGATTATTATTTTAACACCACATATACTTTTTTCCTCGTGTAATCTTTTTTATTTTCTTGTTTATTATGATATCAACTTTTTAACTATTATAATTAATTATTAATTATAGATTTATAGGTATAGCCATTGATTTTATGAAATCAATGGTATAGCGATTATTGGTATATAGTCGTAGATTAAACTCGAAATCATTCAAAAGAGACAATTAATAAATTATTAAATTACATACGATAAAATAATATATGAATATACTATGCAAATTGCTTGTGGTCTCACCCATCACCCCATCGGGAACAAATTTTCTCTAGGCTTCGAATTCGTTGTAACACAACTACGGAAGATTGTAAATTAAAAATATTCAACCGGTTTTATACCGTTGTAACTTATAAAGTAAATATTAACCGGGTAACGCAAATCGCGCGCGTAAATGTTTATGCGTGTTTTGTTACATTTATTGTACGTACACCTTTGGCCTATTATATTATAGGAGGTATATTAATTAATATATTTTGTTATTTTGTGCGCATAGAAACGAATTTTTGGTATTTATAATTTAGAATATCGATATTATTATATTATTTTTTATTTATTACGCCGTTTAAACGACGGAAAATAACAGAAACAATCATTGTAAAATATATAGGCAGGCCACGCGCTCCACCGAAACGGGCACCAATTTAATTTTTTTGCCGGAACGGGTGCGGGTCGTGCGTGTGCGTAGCGCGCCCCCGTTTCTCCCCGCGCACCGTACTCCGCGTCAACAGCGCAGCGATTTTATTATTTAATACGAATCCCGCGTTTTTATTGGTGATCGAAACGCGCTCGAGTCTTCTACGAGACGACACGACCATGCACGGCCGCGACCCGCGCGTTAGTCGTTAATTTCGTGTGCGCGGGTTTGCCGGTCGATACTTCGATAGTTTCTTCGCGTTCGTAGTTTTCACAACTGGTCACCCAATCGATATAAATATCATTTTTATTTTCATAACATTATAATAATGTAACAGTAGGTATACATATTGACAATAATATTTAGTCTATTCTCTATTTGAAGAATAAAAAAATAATTATTTGGTACGCGTAATTATATTTCTCAGGTAATTGTTTTTGTTACCATATCGCTCATAATCATAATAATATAGGCATTACCTATAGCTATACGTACTGTGCTTGTCGTCATTTCCTTTTTCAAAATTGCGTTCTAGAAAAATATAAATCAACATTTCCACCGTTTTATTGCGCGAATTTAATTCTGATAAACATTTGTTGTTGCGTAGGACACGCGATTTGGGACGAAAATAAAACGTCACTAAATTTATGGCAATTGCGTACTTCAATCTTAATTATTAGAATAACAAACGCGTTGGCTTGTTTATTAATATAATTCATAAACCACGTAGGCGTTATATTATATCAGTCGCACGACTAGAAGACGCAATTGTATTATTATTTCAATGGAGATGAGAACCGAAAATAATAAGACCTTATACTCTGCTATATGACTTTTGCTGACTGCTATTATAATAGTTGGGATAATAGTTTTGTAAACGATAAGCATGGTTTTTTTTTAAATGTAATTATTAAATAAAAAGAATATTGTTCAAAATATAATTTTAATCCGTAGGTAATTGAAACGTTGATGATGGTTAAACATGTAAAATATTTCATTATGAATATAATTTATATTTTGGAAATTTTATGGGACTTAATAAGAATTATTTGGTAGACAAGTCAAACGTAGATCTTGGTCAATGTATAAATTACATATTAATATTTTGTCAAATTATTTTTGTTGAGTATTTAAATAATATTATTCTATAGTAGGAGGTTAATATTCAATTTTAAATTATATTACAGGTATATAATCTATTTATTTATTTATTAATAGATTAACATGAGATCTATAACAATATAACATTAAGATATTGGTTTTTTTATATCCATAAGTTAAAATTATTACATGATTAATGGAGTTATCACCTGTCATACTACTTAAAATTCTTTAAACATGAGTGATTAATTTTTTAATATATAACATAGGAACTAGAAATAACAAATTTACATTAGTACTTATCTAGGTATAAGTAAATGTATTTGTATAATAATTTAAAATATGATTTTTGATAACAAAATGAAATATGAATAAATTGAATATTATTCTAAATGCTCTAAACTCTTAATACAATTATACAATTTATTTCATTGATTTTTAATGTATGAGTATTTGCATATTAATCAAATTTGTGTGACATAGGTAATATCTCGGGTAATACATATTATTTAATACAAAATATTTTTAATTATATTACTGTTTACTCTTAGTAGAAAAATAAAACCAATGCACAGTGCATACATACAATATAGATTTGTGTTACTTTAAAACTTAAAAAATTATTTTCATATAGATATTTATTCTTTATTAATCAATTTAGTTTAAGTACTATCTATAAAATATTTTACAGTTGACTGAATATATCTACTTAATAATATGTCATTGCACATAGTCACAAAATACTAATAATGATATAAATTATAGGGAATTAAATTATATTTTCATAAATTCAATTGACATTTAATATTTTATTGTTTTTATTATAGTGGTTAAACAATGGAATTGGAATTCAATTCTCCTACGATGTTAATCGAAGATGTTACATTACCATCATTGATTACTAGTTTTAGTACATCAACTGCAAGTTCAGTAGACTTTACTTCATCTGAATCAGAAACTGAAACTACTCGATTAGTACCTATTGAAAAACAAAATATAAATAAATACACATATAAAGGTCCAATCAAATCATATTCATTAGTTGATTTAACAACAATCAAATCTTTTAAACCACTTATCCGTGAAGATTCAGCTATATATTCTACGGAAACGTTAACTAGTGCAATGACTACTAGAACAGATTCTGGTATTCACCACTCCAATAACTGTTTAACTTCAGTAGGTAAAAACAAAAAAAAATATGCACATGTTGAAAGTAAAGTGAAACAATACATCCAGGATATTAAGGATAATGAAGCCAAAAGTAAAGCCACCAGACATAGTTTACAACCTTCATTAAGAAAACAGGAAGTAGATAAATATATTAATGAAATGATTAAAACCGAAGATGATGAAATAATAAATTTAAAGAATAATTTGAAAAAATTGGAAATTCAATTATTGGAAAAAAATAGACTGATAGAACAACTTCAATATAATTATAAATTAATGGAAAATAAATATAATTCTGCAACAAATATTATTTTAAGATTGGCTAAACCCAGTAGAGACATATTGAAATTTACTGAAAATGAATTAATTGAAAAATTATCGCCAGGTCATAGTATACCGCCACCAAAAGAAAGTTGGGGACATGGTTATAAATTAAAATTTTCTAATACTTTATCAGAAATAACAAAAGAAAACTCAAAACTAGAGAAAGAAAACAACTGTAAGGTTAGAAAAGTAAAGTCTGGAGGTGATTTAATAAATTATTCTAATAGTAATGCTCATAAAACATTGAGAGATTCACGGTCTGCTATACAAAAGGTGAGATAATACAATTATTAATATTATTTGAATTCAATAAATTAATTAAAGATATTATATAGACAACTCACTAACATTCAAAATATTTGAAATAATAATATCTATAGATAATAAATATTTATGCCTTAAATTTATTATATAATATATTTATGATAACATAATTAGCTAGGTAGTTACTCCAAATTTAATTTAAATGTTTTCTAATAATAGTTGGATGTATTATGATATAATTTAATAGGTAAGCATTTCCAACAAAATTAAATATAACAATTTAATTATATTGATTTTTACAGTAAAATTTTAAACTAATTAATTATTCAATATAATTGATTTATTTTTTTTTACTAATTTTCAAAAAAATTATAATTTTTTATTTTATAAACCAATATTGTTTTATTTATTCATTATTACTACATTATTATTTTTATATTTATATAGTTTAGTTTAAATAAATCACAGAAAAAATTAATATTTTTATATTAATATTAACAATTCATCAATGGAATAAATTAATATTATTAAAAATAAAATCAGTGACTAGTTTTTATTTAAATAATTAAATGGATAACCATTTAATTACCATTTATTTATTTTGTTTTTATTTCTAGTATAATATTTACTTTAAGAACTTAAAGCAATACAATTTATATTCTTAATAATTAATCAAATTATAAAATAAAAATGCATTAAAATTTAAATTTAAATAAATAGACCTTGGACTTAAAAATAGACCAATTATCATCTGAATAACAATTATTTATCATAATTTATTACTTATGAACAATGTTTGTGCTAAAACAAAGGCTTTTTTTTTACTTTTTCTAGTACAATGCTATACAAATTTATATAATGTCACATTAATTTTAGCTATGAAATTTGAAAGTGTTTATGTGTATTTTACTTTTTATCAGAATTTCTAATTTGACGACACATGCCAATGTTAACAAAATTAACGTTTCTTTTCAAATAAAATAAATACATTTTATTTTACTTATATTTTTTTGAAATATTTAAAATTTTATTTTTCGGTATACCCATAGAAAAAAAGATTAAAAGGCCAAAAGTTAAAATAAATTATAGTTCAATAATCAATGTAATTTTTTTGAAATTTGTAAAATACAAGTTTAAACATTTAAGTCTTACCTAGAAAACAGAAATTTTGTTGTACGTTCAGGATCTTCGTTATCTGAAATATCTACAATTCATACCGAAGTTCTCCAAGGTTCTATTGCAGCACCCTTACTTTTTAATATTTATACTTCAAATCAGTCCACTACTCCATACACCACTACTGGTGACTTTGCTGATGATAAAGCTATTTTAGCCCTTCATTTTGACTTTGAAATAGCCTCAAACCTCATCCAAAATTACCTAAACTTATTATCGAACTGTTTAAAGACTGGGGTATAAAAATCGATGAAACAAAATCCATCCACTATACATTCACTGTAAAGACTACCTAGTATTTACCTCAACAACATACCTTTACTAACTGCTCAAAACGTCTGATACCTGGGCCTGCACATAGGACATAGATCACAGTTTTACTTGGGCTACTCATATCCACTCCAAGCATCTCATCTTAAATCACCGCTCTCGTCAATTACACTACCATCTCACTTCACAACATCTTAATCTCAAAAATAAACTCCTCATGTATAAATTATTCCTAAAACCAATCTGGACCTTTAGTATCCAACTATGAGGAGCTGCCAAATATTCTAACATCAATAAAATCTAAATCGTTCAATCTAAATGCCTCCACTAAATAACAAAAACTCTGTTTTATATTTCTAATGAATAATGATACTCTTCACAAAGATCTTGCCATTCCAATAGTTCGCAACGTTGACAAAATCTCTTATAAGCGCTTCCACTCTAATCTCAGAGCTATCCAACCTCACCATATCTGGGGACCCCAGAAGGCACTTAAAACGATTGTGGTGTCGCGACCTGCTGGTTGACTACTTCTTCATTCCCTGAAGTTTCAACACTGGTTGGTTTCTTCTTTCAAGCCTGCAGTCTCAATGTTAAATATTTGTCTCTATGTCATCATTTGTGCTTATTGTAAATTCTCATTCCTTTTACAGATTGTACAATCTTCAATTAAAATAAAAATAGAAAAAAGACAAGTTTAAATATGAAAATAAATAATTAAATAGTTATTTTTTTGTTCATAGTAGTAGTATTTTTAGAAAAAATATAATCAGTAGGTACAGTTAAAATTACTCATTATTTTATATTATAAGAGTAAGAGAAAATGTTTGAGAGCACTTTATATTTATACATACCTATTTATTTTTTGAAAAAAAAATTAGAAAAGAAATTAAACATTTTTAAATTGTCTTTTCTACTTAATTTATGTTTATAACACATTTAATAAAAATTTTAGATGTTTTAAGTGTTTGTTTTAATTATCTTAAGGCGGCTCTCCGTAGTGAATATTTACGGCAAAATAGACCAAACGAGTTCCAACTTATTGGCTTTAGTTTTACTTAAAAAACAATTCTGAAAACAATTTTATATTTGTAAAGAACTCTATTTTGGATCGTATGAATTACATTATTAAGAATTTTTTTAAATCGTACATTTTCAAAAATAAAATTGTTAAAAACGTTAATATTTTATAAAAAGTAAAATATAGATTTATTGTTATAATATTAATAAAATTAAAAATTGGCTTCGTACGATCTAAAATAGAGTTCATTATAAATTTAAATCTGTCCTTAAAATTAATTTCGAAAAAAAAGCATAAGTCTATAAATTGGAACTAGTTTAGGTCTTTTCAATACAAAAATTATGAGTGTAATAATATTTACAATAAATAATTTGACATGTTCATGCGAGTGCGTACTCTAACCCCGCATGCTATATCACGCAATCATACATTGTTGTTTACACACACATACACGAAACGTCACTAAATCAATTAAATTATTGCCTATCCCTATATAATACTCCTTAAATATTCACTACGGAGAGCCGCCTTAAGACTTAATAATATAAAGTTTGAACCTTGCATGCAAGTATGTTGTATCAATTAACCTATACCTATACCTAGTGACGTATTTACGGGGTGTCCAAGGGTAATTGACCTCCCTAGAACCACTGTTGTAGTGATCCTTATTTTTTATATTATATTTATATTAATTTTGTTATTCTTATTTAGTAAATTTATAATTTATTGATTAATATATTGGCGAAAAATTTTTAACCCCCAGAATTTTGTTCAAAAATACCTATTAATAATAATAATAATAATACTTATTAAAATAATTATAAAATATGAATATAACTTAACAATAAAATCTAGTTTCATCTAGAATTATTATTTTTAATTAATAACTAATAATTTTTTTAGATAGAAATAAAATAATTTGAATTTAAAATATTCCTAATTTAATAAAGAATATAATAGTCTACAGAAAAAATGTAAAATATAAATGACAATATAAAAAGAAGATGATGATATAAAATAATGTAATTAATTATTATAATTAAGATTTGAATGCAATGAAATAATAATTGCATTGGAAAATCGATTCTGAGCAAAATTCAGTCAAATAAGTACTTACTGATTAAATTAATGAATAAAATTTAATAATATATAACATAGATTCATACTAATTTATTAAATAGATATGTAATGTTATTTATATCAAAAAATCAAAATAACTGTTTTAAAACCAACTACATCCAATTATTTATCAAAAGCACACCCTCTTCATAGTAATCAGGTCATATTACCAGAGCCGTATTATTGTACTTTTTCGCTCTTCGCAATTCAATAAGTTTGCGTTCTTGTAGTTTACGTCTATATTATAATCATGGTAGATATCGGGGGAGGGGAGAGGTGTAATACATAACCTAATACGTAGTTTATGTTGTTTTATGGTTACTTTATATTTCTTATGTACTTCTATAGTACTATAATCATAATGTACTTTTGTAAATATAAAATTTATTCAAAATTTTGATTTTGCGCCCCCCATTCGTTTGCGTTCCTGCAAAACTGAGCCAGTCTCGCCAAGCCTTTGCTACGGCTCTGCATATTACTACTCAAAAAAGTATCTTTGTACTTAAGCACAAGAATTATACATTATTGTAAATTGTAAATTTTTTTAAATGCTCGTAAAAAAAAAATGTACTCTTAGATTATCAAATTATTTTATACACATAATATGGAATAGTATATGATATTTATAATATATTATAAAACACATTATTAGTATGGTCTTTGGTGCAATTAAAAACTAAATTTCTATACGTTATTTACATCAATATAATAAAAATCAGTATTATATTATACCTACCTATCATAATTTTTCGAAAAATTTCAACTTTAATCAGCTATAAAATAAACTTGGACCAGCGATAAAAATACAGTATGTTAAATAAAATTGACAAACAAATTTGAAAATTTTATTGAAGCTCTAATATATATTATTTAACTCAGTTTTAAATAATTGTAAATAGGTAATTACATTTACGAATTTTTTTTTTTTTTTTTGCTGTTGTTTACGATTAAAAGAAGAGCTGATACTGTTGTGGAAGGGGTACAGATCAAAAGAGTATAGATTATCTGATGAATTTCCCTCAAAATTGTATTACCGAATGTAATGAATAATGATGTTTATCATTTCATTCAAATTTTAATCAAAATTCAACAATATACTCTTTTGACCTGTGTTCCTTCCACAGAAGTATCAGCTCTTCTTTTTATAAAATTCGATTATAAACGTTAATGTTTATTGGGCAGTGTACAACAAAATTTTAGGGTATGGGGATGCAGGTAAAACCATTGTCTTGAGGTGCATTTTTCCTTAATTCGGTCCTATCCACGTATCATTAATGATGATGGTGAAATAACACTAAATAATATTAAATACGAAAATATAATTTTAATATTTTTTATTCTAATACGTTATAATTTCGAAGTCATCAACTATTAAGTTTAGTATGAGGTAACTACCCAAATTATTTTTAAATGTTTTCAATTTGTTACTACACTGACTTTTAATATTATTGTTAACTCAATCAAAATAAATAATATTTGTATTTAACTTTTTTGTAATATGTTTTTAACCTTACCTGCATACATTTTTATAGAAATACTCTTGTAAGTTGTAACATAATACATTTGGCTATATGTGTATGTTTGGCATTATTCCAATATTCTTCCTGTCTAGTCTCTAGTAGTTACTTTTACATAGAATTAGTTTATTTTTATACGTTAAAGACAGCTTTCAAAATGCCACTAGTTGTATAAACAAATAAATAAAACAAAATAACTATAGTTTTAGTTTAGTTTTAGCCTTCTATAAAAATTTCTTACAAAACTTGATTTGTATGAGTTAATTATAAATCAATTATAATTGTTTCAATATCTAGGCAAATGTTGAGTAAATACTAATTATTAGTACCTACCTAATCTTAATTTTTTAAAGGGTTTTATAAGCAAGTATTTATTCCCGGAAGGATAAAACCGAGGATAAAACGCAAAGACAATGTCTTAGTAATATAAGTCTATATAGTGGTTAGATGAATCAAAATACACTGGATACATTATTTTACGAGTAACTATAAATAATAATAATAATTTGTACTTCCGTTTCAATGTTTCTTTTATTTACCTACCTATACCTAATAATAGCCTTGGGGTTGAGATATTGTAACTTGATCTATTAATATTGTCTTTTGTACCTTTGTAAACTCGTGGAATGAGAGAAACAACACTCAACACATGTCTATTATTGTACATGTTTTTAATTTTTATTGCCATCTGGTTACGAGAATTACCTACCGGAAACGGATGAAATCTTTACACATCCCCTTTAGTTCGCATGAATAAAAATCCCATATGAAGAACACAAGAAAAAAGTTATTTTCGTTTATACCTATAACATGTCACATGTAATTTTGTCATATAGGAGGAAATTCACTAAAATTTTTGGGAGCTAATACTTACCCACAGCATTACATCTATATGAGTGCCTTGATGTTAAAATAACCCAATTTAATAATTATTACTTATTAGTTATTAGAGTAAAACGGTACATATAGATATAGAATTGTAAAAACGAAAAGGAATTATTTATAACATAAATATTAAATAATAAATATAATATAATGTAGTACGACAAATATTTGAGGCGCTTGGCCCACTTAAGTCTCTCTATTTCCGCCTATAGATTAGATTTTAGATGACTATTATTTTTTGGGCGTTAATTGTATTGCATTATGTATTGTAATTCATAAGTATTGAAATATTATTTTTGGAATTACAATAAACGTATTTTAAAATATTCTTTAAATGTATATTTTAGGTGAAATTGTGGCAAGAATCGTTAGCAAGTACTGAAGTTTCTGAAGTAGATACCGATCAAGAAATAGAATATCAATCACCCCACTCATATTCTATATCATCTAATGATTTATCCTTAAGATCATTAGAAACAACACCAGTTGTAAGTAAGAAATACCCCAATAAACATGAATGTCGTAGTGATTCCTCTGGTTGTGGTATGTCTTCTACCAGAGTTTCTAAAGAAAATACACTAGTAAGTGGTATTAATATGATGGCTGATAACATCAAGCTATGTCCTCCATTGAAAAATCATGACACTGAAGCAATAAAACTATACACCTCTACATCGCCCATGAAAAGTGAGCATGATATAATATGTTCAACACCAAAAAACTCAAATAAATTAACCAAACAAAATAATGAAATGAAGAAACATCGATCATCAAAAAAATATAAAAGAACGGTACATTTACATTAAATAACATGACATTAATTTACCTACACTTTTTTTATTGGCTTTACAATCCATTGGGATCTTTACCGCCAAAACTATCTCCTCCCATTTCTCTCTATCTTGCGCTATGATTTATGCTGTCTATCCATCTTCTTCGAGGTCTTCCCCTTGGTCTTTTCCCCGTTAGCGTCCAAGTCATTATATCTTTTATCAGGCATCCTTCCGCTCGCCATGCATGTCTAGCCCATTGCATTCTTATACTTTTAACACATTGTACAATATTTTCTCTTTTGTATAGGTTCCCCAGTTGTGCATTCGATCTTAATTCCCATTGTTGGGTTTCTGTATTAAATACTGGACCATGTATTCTTCTTAATACTTCAAAACACTTTTTAGTTATTAAAATATTAATGTAATATAAAATAACGTATGCATTTAATTTATTATTACAGCAGTCTAAGACTGACGAAAGTTTGTGTACAGCTGAAACAGATGAATGTATGGGTCAATTTAAACATTGCATTGGTGTCATAAATGGAGTAATTACAAAAATGGAACAGAGTTTTATGTCACATAGATAATTTATATTTATGTTAAAATATTAAAGTATATAATGTATAATGCTTAACTTTTATTGTTATTTGCATGCATTAGTAAAATAATAATAAAATATTTATTTATGTATCAAATTATTTTCTTTATTATAGAAATTGATTTGTTTCGATTTTTATAAATATTTATAAAAATTATCTCAAAAAACCAAATTAAACTAATTTATTTAATACTTTATGATGTACTTATACCTAATACTATAATATATTAATTACAATTTATTTTTTTAATTATTAGACTTCGTTATGATTTTTTTTTATTTTTTATAAAAAATAATATAAATTGATTATATTCTCTGAATTGTTTTTCGATAAAATGAAGTAATTAATTTTATAATATTAAATATTGTCACTAATTCTAAACAATACTTTATAGTATATATTATGTAAAAACAAAAACTACAAATTTTTACATTTACAAAAAATCCATGCTACATGCACGACTCATTGATTGAAAATTGTATTAAACCTTTGTAATATATTATTGTTATAAGTATTAACGTAATAATTGTATTTATCTTTGTAAGTAATATTTAGTTACTAAATTAATTATAAGTGTATCTAAATAATATATATGTAATTAATATACAATAAGGGTATTTAATGTTTACATAAGTTATAACTTTATAACATTTTCAAGTGTTTTTCTTTTTACTATATATAATAGTATATACAATACTATATACAATTTTAATTGTATTTTTATAATGTTTAACAATGAGTTGCCACGCCATTTAATTGTTATATATATTACCTATTTAACTTATTATGTTTATATACATTTTTTTAAATATTAACCTTTAACCATTAGTTTGTCTTTTCTGTTAAACTTTTTTTTTCTAACATTTCTCCTCCACTAATTTATAATAAAATAATAAGTCATAGATAATTTAGAATAATTTAAACTATTGTAATTTTAAGTGCCATATGTTTGTCTATTGTCTATAGGTGTCTATTGTTAACAACAAGACTGATTTAATATAAATTATATATTAACTTATTGTTTATTATTACCGATTTCAAATTATTGCTTGTTGTACAAACACTCTATCATTATTTTTAGTGTATTGGCTAGAGTCCATAAATTGTTACAAAATTAACAATTTAGGTACCTACTTTATATTTGTTGGCTGTTCTATTTGCTACATTTAAAAAGAAAAATATTTGATTGAAAGGTTTCCTGTTAAGTGTTGGAGAAAGGCCAAATGAAATGGGAACTGATGACCACTTAAATTAGAAGAATCCTTCAAATATTTAATTATTATTTCTCATTAAATGTATAAAAGATTTATGAGCCAATGGAAAATGATGGGTTTTTATTGGAAATATGAATTCATTTAATATTTTAGTTAGTTGGTGTCTTGATACTAATTAATGAGAATTGAATGGCAATTTAGAATAAATCACTAAGAAGTAATAAGTCTATTGATTTTTTTCTAATTAAAATAAAATTACGGACAGCCTATTGAATTAAATTACTTTTGTATTGCTGTTGTAACTTAAAATTTGAATAACATTTTTTAAATTATAATATATTATCCAATATTATAATAATTGTATTTATTATTTATTATAAAAATATGAGTTTCATATGAAAAATAAAATGTGATTCATAAATAATACATTTTTTAAGTAATATGTTAAAACTAAACTGTATAATTTAGACTTCTGCATTTTAATAACATTAAAAATAAAAATACTTTTAAAAATGAATACAAGTTTAAAAATAAAAATGATTGTATATCTAACAGATCTAACATATTATAGAGGTAGGTACATCGTACATCATTAAAAAGTTATACACGTGGTGTTACATCTTATTGCAATTGCGTTCGTTTCTTTTTCTTTTTATATATACCTAATGATTAATGTCCTAATAAATGTTTAATTATAATTGCAGTTAATTTTATATTCAACTATTTAAATTACAAATTTGAAGTAAAAGAGTAGGTACCTATAACATATCAAGACATGAGAAAACATGGTCTTGTAAACCATTATAATATGATATACCTACCTATGTACCAATTCATAATTTCCGAAAAACATAAAAATCCGTATTAGTAGTACCTATTATAATTTATACCTATTACAGCGAGTATAATGACGTAAGTCTGCGCGTAGATACATCACGGATTTAAGATTATAAACTAAACTAGTGTATTGTTTGAAACTCGAACGGTTGTGATAATCAAAGAAATCACACGTTCTAAACTTGGGAGCTGTTCGTTACTCATTTAATTATAATTAAAATAATAATATAGGTATGCAATAATAACCTACATGCTACATGGCTATTGGTTATTTGGTTACTTAAGAATATAATAATGCAAAATACAAAAATAATACCTACACAAATACAATACGAACATATACGTTAAAAACGTTTACAATCTGAGATTTGAATGGGTACTTTTGATGGCCGTTAATCATTATTGTAATATAATTTGTTTTGGGACGCGTTGACGTAATATGATATATCTATATAGGAATAAAAAAAATATTAAATATATAATATATTATTTAATAATAATTTTGAAATATCGATAATTGTAACTTTTTACGAATGTACTCGTATACCTACGTTCGTTTCATATTTTATACTAAAACGTCAGAGTAAAATCAAATTCGTCAAAATTATAATTTCCGTCAATTGTAGGTAAGTATATCGTTTTTCTATATCATTTCAATAAATCTTGTTTATCCCATAGGAAAATACCTATATATAAAAAAAGAAAAAGAACATGACCTAAATAAAGTAGGTAGGTACCGCAATTAAATACAATTCTTTACCGAAATCATTTAGGTACCTACCATTTATGATTTATGGTATATTTAATCGGAACATTTTTTCTACCCAAAAATGTGTTTACACTAATTTTACATGCCTATAATTATATCCTATACGGCTACATAAAAGAAAGCACAACATTGTAATAATAACAACAGACATTCATTATTTCGCTAAGAATTTAAAATAGATGTAATAGTTAGGTATAATATAATTTTATTAATATATAGGTATAATATACTAATAATATTTTATGGTATATGTACTTACTCACACTACTTACAAAGTAATTAAGTACCTATACTTACCTACAATCCTACATAATTTAATAATGATAAAATAATAATATTATATTTCAGTTCCAAAACAGTTAAGTTATGTTATTACTAAAATACCTACCTAATTTATAACTTTATAAGTACGGTATCTAAATAGGTTATTAGTATTAATTTAGCAAATTTTGTTTCATATTTATTTTGTTATTTTGTATTTAAGTATGTTGAGTACCTACCTATATATTATATTACCTATATTGTATTAATAGGTAGTTATAGATGTATCTGTATACATATATTATGTTATTTATTTTGGACGCGTCGACGAAATACGATATTATCTATACAGCGATAGCTATATAGGAATAAAAAAAATATATAATATATTTTAATATGTAATTTTATGTGTAGATATACCTAGTACCTACCATAGTAGATAAATATAAACCATATGTGCCAACGAAATCTTAGTAGGTAACAACTAACAAGATGCCAAATATTTAATCAATAACGTGCGAGTATACAGACATCGAAGTCAGACATAGGTCAGACTTAAGTCCATTCCTATTTTATTTTCTATATAACATATATCCCATCAGTCTCGTTCTAAATAATATATTATATACATATGTATACTTTCGTATCTATGACATACCATACAGACTACAGAGTGTTTAAATTTAAAAAAAAAAAAGTAGTCTTTACCATATACCTAGACATTAATTTTCAAGACACTATAAAAATATAATTGAGACTAGGGATTTTTCTAATATTTTAGTTTCATAATATCATACTAAATAATATGTGATTATATATTTATATTTCAGTAAAATTTTCAGACATTAAAAATCAAAATTGCCAAATTCATCAAACATATAGACAAAATGAGAATTTTAGGAAACATTCAAAGTTCTATACTTTGTAGCAAAATTAACGGTTTCAAAATATTATTATGTTTATATAATACTCATTTGAATAGGTATACCCAATAAAATTTTAAGTCTTTAAGTTCAAAATTGACTGAGTTATCGTGAAATATTAAAATTGATTTTGTCAAAATTTCAATTTTCATGAAAAATTCCGATTTTTCATTATTTTTTGTTCGTTTTTTCTATCGTATATGGTCAATTTTGAGAAATACGATATAAATGACCTAAATAAAGTAGGTACCTACCAAAGTACCAACTAAATCCACTTTCCATCCGGAAACATAATATACTGTTCATGAAAACCGGAGCATTATTTCGATCGAAAAAGTGTCATACATAAAAAAAAAAAAAAAATAAAAATACACCTCATTGTAAAGCCAATACATTTTTCATTTCGCTCAAAATCTGGCTATACCATTAAAAAAAAAAAAAATGAATTTATATTGCGTATGTGCGTACTAAAAGAGTTAAAAATTTTAAATTACGCCCAAAATGTATATTTTGTTACCCCGAATTTATCCCCATAAACTATTTTAGAAACTGAGGTTATTCTACTGAGATATTTACTGGTACCTACCTACAAAAGGGACACACTGTATATATTAAGACATAACTGTACGTTTTTATAAACCTTGAGACACAGAACTGTTATTTTAAATTTCATTTCTAAACTCAATATGATTACGAATTTATCATCCTAAATAGTCTTCAGAATAGACTCTGTTAGGTATATCAATATCAATTTGCTGTAGCCTGTATAGGTACTACCAAACAGTAAACAGTTACAGGACTGTAACTCTGTAATACACTAATACTGTATATAATAGTGACGTGGTGAATTTTTTTTACTGATGAAGTGATGAGGCTTAACAAATTTAAGACATCTACCAACCCCTCCCTAATATAAATTGCGAAATATTAGAATCACCCCTACTTCGTATACAATAAAAAAAATAGCTCGAAGGTATCTAATTCTAATAGTTACAATAAAGTGCAGAGCAAAATTTTTCTACCACTCAATATTGGTCTTTTATTTATTATTAAACTTTTTAAATAATTTATTGTTTGATCAAAAACTGATTTAATAGTATTAATGTTTCGAAATATATAATTATATATTTTAATTAATTAATTAATTAATTTTAAATATTTAAAAATGCATAATTATTATTAATAAACTTTACCCCTAAGTTTTATATTATATAATTAATCATATGTCATTTCATTGAATTAGAAAAATTAAAAAATAGGCCATATAAAAAAAAATTACACATTTATTGCAAATAATATTAAAAATGGAAAAATAATAAAATAGGTACCTACATATAGATATAGATGTGTGCATATGGAATGGATTTCTTGCCGTACGGTAGTGAGGATAACATTTTTATCGTCCGGCCGATTTCTTTTTTCTATAGTTCGCTGTCCATTATTCTTATCTATCTCGATACTGACAACCGATAGTAATTGATAAAATGATAAGAATATTAGAAATTTATTTACAAATAAAAATAATAGTTTATTAGTTTGGTAATTTTTTTTTTTAGTACGTTAAAAATGTAGAATTAGATATGAGAAATGAGACTATGAGGAAGAAATATTTTATAATGGAATTAGGTTTATTGGTTAATGTTATATAGTTTATATTGAAATGTTTATTAAAATTAATGTTTAGTATTCAAACCGTTTTTATTTATAATTTATTTATTACGTAAGTTGCAAATCGCAAGTACAACTACAGTCCATAATACATAATTATAAAGTTTAATTGGTAATATTAAAAAAATTAATATGGTTGTGAATAATAGACAAAAAACGCACGTGTTGAATACTTTTAGAACAAATGAGGTAATTAATTAAAAACTTAGATATATTTTATTTATTTTTATCAATAAGTGTTATTTTCATTATTGTTAAAATTTAAATTAGAATATATTATGATAAATATTTGAAAAACATAATATACATTTTTATGCTTTTTTTACCACATATTTATTTAATGGTTGAACACTAATTTAAAAAAAAAAAATGTTTTTTATAGATTGATTTGGATGATATTAACTTGGAAAATCTTAATATTAATGGAGTATGTAACACTAAATTATAAGACACAAATTATATTTTATTTATAAAATATTTTTGTTTTAGGTACAAACAAATACAATTACATATTCTTGGCAATATACTGTCCAATTAAATCCAATTACTTTTTATGATGATAATTCAGATATACAAGTAATTGATAATTATGGTCATTATTCACTAACTATTCATAATATTATTATTATCATTGCTTATATTATTAATTTTAGCCAGATAATGAAAATCAAGTGTGGAAGCAAACTCAATACTTATCAGTAATTTATATACTTATTTTTAATATATTTAATATTCATAAAAAAAAAAAATTATTATTTTTAGCTTTATAAAAGTGTACTATCAATTTTAAATAAACTTACATTATCTACATTTGATCAATTAGTCGATGAATTTCGAAAATTGCCAATAGAAAACGCAGAATGTCTTGAAAATATTGCTAATATTATTGCTTTTAAAGTAAATAAAATAAACATAAATTATTTATTTTAAATAATGTATTTAAAGTCATTTATTATTTCAGGCATTTGATGAACCTTCTTTTGGATTTTTGTATGCTTCTTTATGCAGAGTTCTTGACATAACCATTAACTGTCATAATGAAAGTGGCCTATCATATCAAATGACATTAAAAAAATCTATAATCACAGTTTGTCAAAATTATTTTGAAAAACAATGTTTACATGATACTGCAACTGATGAAACGATATTTATGTCTGTAGATCATGAACAAAAACAAAGACGACTTAAAATGCAAACAATTGGTTGTCTTAAGTATGGAGTTATAATTAAGTAGTAAATACTTAAATAAAAACATTTAATATTATAATTTTAATATTTAAATTTAAGTAATATAACCATATAATAAACAAAATTTAAAATAAAATATTTTCAAAAGAACATAATAGGTGGGCAGTACTGCTGAGAGCCATTGTAAATCATAATTAATTAGCATGATCTGACTTATTTGTTGTACCATTTTATAGATTGAAAATTTATTTATTTTTAAAAATAATAATACAATTTAATAAAGTAGTTTTGAAACATATTTTCATTTTCATAAATAAAATATAATAATTACCTATATATTATAAAGCCTGACCTGAGTTATCAAAATATCACTTATCCAGTCAGTTTTATATTTAATTATAATTTTGATAATTGTTATAAATTATGTAAATGGTCATAAAAACTTTCAGTAAACCATAGCCATTGAAAAATTATTATATTTATCTTCAGTAGGTATTTCTATAAATATTATGTTTTGAAAAATATAAAAGTACTACTGTTGAAAAATTAAAAAAAAAAAATAATTGCTCAAAATAAAATCTATAGTTGAATTCAATATAGTATACTTTTTTATGATTAGAATAATTTTAAATTTCATAAATAAATCCTAATTATACCTTCAATCATAATTATATTTTATAATTAAATTAATTCAATGAATATTATTTCCTAAACTTTCATTTTTAGATTTATTGCTGAAATGTTTAAACAATCATTATTATCTCCACATGTTATACATTATTGTATACAAACATTAATGTCTAAAACTAAAGAAAAGTTTTTAGAGTATGTTTGTAATCTTCTAAATACTGCAGGGAAGGAGTTAAATGAAAAAGTATTCTTTAATATTAATAATAAAGTATTTAAAATAAATTGATAATTTTATTTTATTTTTAAATATTGCAGATAAATTTAGAAGATATATTTGGTCATTTGATATATTTGGCATCTGATGAAATGAGATCCAAAATATCACCCAGGATAAGATTTATGATTAAAGATTTAATCGAAGTTACCATGTCTAAAAGTATTTTAATTCAAGGAGATTCTAGTTCTTTATTAGACTATGGTTTATGTACTACCAAATGAAATTTTTATGTGCATTTTTAAATAAATTATTAAAAAAGTTATTAAAAAAAAAAAAGAAAAATGTTGAATATTGAATTAATACCTAAAACCTACCAATTAAAAAATATTAATATATAGTATATAACAGTGGTGGTAAAACAGGTGATGAGGAGATAGATCCCCTCATGTCCTTTTTTCTTTAATATTTATAACAATTATATTTATGTATATTGTACTATTATATTGTATTAATTTTTTTCTAATACAATATCAACTGGCAAATTTGACTATATTATTACTATATTATACATTGTGTTTCTGTGTGTAGTGTAAAGGTAAACCTATTTAGTATTTACTATTTAGATTCTGGACTCATATCAAGAACAAGCCTGTTATTATTACTATTAATATTTAGTTGTTTATACAAAATATATGGAAATTACCCTGTACCTTGTTCGATGATTGTGAATATTCAATAACACCCCTTTGCTCAAGTGCATTGGCCAAAATGTATTAATACTATCTAGTGTCTATGTCATCGGTAGGTTAATTCATTGATTATTATTCAATTTGTCATAATATTTTCAATTTTATTAATATAACAAAAATAGATTTAATAATATAATACAAATATTGTAAATATGTATATTAGTATATTATATTGTTATGTATAAAGTATTTATTTACTTTAATACTTAAAAAATTGATATTAAGTATAACTATGAATTAAATTTTAATGATTAAATAGAGCGTGGGTCACCAACTGGCAGACCGCGGTCCGGAACATTTTTTTACGGACTTTTTTTAGCGGAGTGCCGTAGTAGCTTTTAAGTTTTTCAGATTTTTACAATATAAAAAATAGCTAATGCAAGTCAGTTGCACAAACTCCGCACCAATTAAACACGCTAAAAATAAAAAATGCAATTTACGAGTATAATTTATATAATTATATTTATATATGATATATATAGGGGTTAATGTGAGGGGGATGCAAGGGGACTCAGTCCTCCTACCTCTGACAGCACAAAAAAAGCGTCCCCTTTAATCAACTACTTAAAAAAGTTCGCTGGAACGCTCAATAACAAAGTAATAATTATTTGTTTTATTATAATTATATGCACCCATTTAGAAAAATCTTGATTTTTGATAAGTTTTCTAAAGACAATACAATAATATATAAATATGTATTTATACGTATTATATTTTGTTGTAAGGTTCTATCACACTATCGGTTAGGTTCAGTGGCGTATTTACGGGGGGGTCCAAGGGTACTGGACCCCTCCCAGAACCACTGTAGTGTTCCTTATTTTAGATTCTGAGCGAAGCGAATAGCATATGTTTCCAGTTGGAAAGTGGATGTAGTTGGTACTTTATTTAGGTCGTTTTTCAAATTTCTCAAAATTGACCCTAAGCAGTAGAAAAAACGACAAAACTGAAATTTCGACAAATTCCATTTCAATATTTGACGATAACTCGGTCAGTTTTGAAGTTAGTAACTTGACAATTTTATTGGTTATTCTTATAAGTATAATCTAAGAGTATTATATATATGTGGTAAAATTTTGGAATCATTACGTTAATTTTTATACAAAATATAGGACTTTGAATATTTCGTAAACTTCTCGTTTTTTTTGTACCTATATAATGTTTGATCTTTGAATATAATATATGTTTGATAACATGACAATTTTTAGCATTTAGGTATTAGGTATGAAAACTTTACTGAAGTATATTTACATATTACTTAATGTTAATATCATATCAAGATATTAGAAAAATATCTAGTCTCAATTTTTTTATAGCTGTTTAAATTTGATATTTAAATTTTTTTTTTTTATGTCTGAAGACACTTTTACTACCCGAATTAATGCTCCGATTTTTACAAATAGCATATGCATTCAATTGAAAAGTGGATGTTTTTGGTACCTACTTTATTTAAGTCATTTTTCGAATTTCTCAAATTTGACCTTATGTTTTAGAAAAAACGATGAAAAAACGGCAATATATTAATCAATACCTACATTATTTGACTGAACTTCGCTCAGAATCGTTTTTTCGAATGCAATGGTTTATCATTGCATTCAAATTATAATTAAAATTAAACATTATGATTCGCACACCTGTATCCTGTGCGGCAGGAGTATCAGCTCATCTTTTTTTAAAATTAATTATTCTTTATTTGTAATTTTTATTATTAGTATAGTTTTATTAAGTAATAAGTAATTATTGTATTAATTTTTAAATTACGTAAAATGTGTTTTTTAACGGTATTTAAGTAAATATTAGTACTTGTACATGGTTATCATAATTAAGTACCTATATTAAATTTATTCTGAAATCTGAACTACTCTTTGTCCAAGATAATTATTGACTTCATTATTTTAGCCCTTCAGCCCTATTGCGTGCTGCAAATGTAAAATATTAATCCAATATTGATTATTTATTATTATACTTTATACATGGTGAAAGGGTTAATGAATTCTGAGATAAATATAATGAATAAAGCCATAAAGGTATTAGTTTTAGTACTAAATGAAAAAATTTCCTTGAATTAAACTAAATTTTCTACATTAAGTCAATTAGTTTAAATCAATAAACTGAAAATGCATTTTGTACATTAGGATAAGAGAAGAGGTACTATTTGAGCACAATTTTTTTCTTGTACTGTACATAATGTACCTAATATTATAATTATTATATTATATTACGTACTATAAATATTATAATGCGTATATTATTGTATAAATGGTTATACAAGGATAATCATCGTTTAACCAAAACGTCTTTTAAGAAATAGGAATTAAAATAATAATACATATTATAATGCAGAGGCGGTTTGAATGTGTAATACTTAGTGGTGCAAGACAATATATAGACACCCACCTCCCCACCACCATACACATACATAGTAATAACAAATAATTTATTTTTAAAGTTTTTTTCATATACCTACCTAATTTTTTAGTAACTTCAGTTAAGTTGTTTGCACTTTTTATATTATCAATGATTCTATTATGATTTTTGTACTTACTTTTTTATTAATAAAACAATAAAATATATACAATGTAGGTATTTAAAAATGAATCAAATAAAAATAAAAATTAGGTACTCTTTTTTATAATTTTTTTCATATAGAAAATTTGATAGCTTAAAAAAATATATTTATAAATATTGCAGGCTTTTATTTTGAAGTTTGATGAATTGGTACAATTTTAAATTTTAAATATTTAAATATACAATACTACATTTATTATACATACAAATAACAAGCCCAAACTTAAGAGATAATATGATATAAATACAAATTAAACTTAAGAAAATAAAAGCGCTGATTGTAGGAGTTTTGACCTTGAGCCATACATATTAATAGCTTCATCAATTGGTATATCAATATCAGCATTACATGATATCAACATTAAATGGTCAAGTCTGGATTCTGACATTGTTGAGCGAAGATTAGTTTTGATTAATTTCAATTTAGAAAAACACCGTTCAGCACTTGCTGACGTTGGAGGTAAAGTACAAATACCTTTGTAAGCCAAGTACAAATTTGGAAACGCCGCTGACATACCAGTATTACTGAGGGTTTTAAAAATATCTAATAGTTTTAATGCATTTGTATCTTCATCAGTGGACCTCAAGCTATCATTATCGCTGCTATTATTCTCATTGCTGAATTCATCAATTGTTGTATTGTTATCAATATTTTCTGAGATTTCAGGACATGTTTTCATGAAATTCTTAAAGTTGTTTGAGAATAAATTATACTCAGTACTCAAACTATCCTGATCAATGTTTGTGGATGATAACCATTTACATATATAATTAAATGAGCTAGGTGTGGTAGCAGATTTTAGAAGTAAATGTTCAGCAGAAAATAATGAAATTTCATTAAAAACATTTTCAGCATTGTTATACCTGTCATCCAGCTTCATTAAAGTCTTATCGAGAGTCATATTATATACCTCACTAATATAGCGGTCCTTTGAAGACAGAAGTCGCTCATCATTTGCTCTTTCCCCACTCATTTTTTTTTTTATGGAAGTACGTTTAATAGGCATATTTTTCTCTTCTAGGTCTAAACTTGTGCAAAATGATTCAGAATCAGAAAATATGTTGGATAAATTATCATCTATTCTCATATCATTTAAAAATTGTCGTGTAGCTTTAACAAGTTTCATTGCTTGAATGAAATCCATATCTGGAGCTTGTAAATACACAGATAATGGTGTAGTAGCTGAAAATATTTTTTTCATTAAATGAGCAGTAACTATAAAAGAAAATTTGTTTAAGTTTTTATACAACCCCTTGGCCATGTCACACATTTTTTTATCAGCCTCATCAGACATAATAAATTTTAATGTTTCAATTACTGCTTTATATGTTTTTAACATAACATCAATACAACGATCATGGTAAGTCCATCTTGTATTTGAAAAGTGTTTTAACCTTCGAATACGCTCTTTAGGGTAGATAGATTTTTGTAACTCAACATATTTGGCTGTGCGTTTTCTTGCACTAAGAAAATTTACTAAACTTCTGACTGTTCCAAAGAAATCTTGAACTTCAGCAGTTGCTTCACATGCATCACATACTGCTAAATTTAAGCAATGAGCAAAACACCATACATGCAGAGCATTAGGATTATGATTCTGAATTATTGTACGTAAACCTTTTATTGCACCTTGCATGTTGGAAGCACCATCGTATGCTTGGCCGACTAATTCTTTTTTCCAATTTAGCGCATGGTTGTCACATATTTTACTAAATAATTGAAACATACCATTACCGGTAGAATCCACAGTTTCGTCAACACACATTAATCTTTCATGGATGGTACCATCAGTAGTACAATAACGTAATACAAAAGCGAATTGATCTAGCTTTGATACATCAGTAGTAGAATCTAAAATTAGTGAATACATACCTGATAACTTTACTTCATTAAGTATTTTCTTACGAATGGTTTCTGCTATACATTCAAGCATTGCATTTTGTGATCCTTTAGACATAAAAGACAGTCTCGTTTTCTTAGACGATGATTGTATACGATCAAGGTGTGCACGTAAAACTGGATGGTATTTTGAAAACAGGTTAACCCAATCAAGAAATTGTCCTTGAATATTATCATTTGCTGATTCTAAATGTCCTCTTAAAGCTGAGTTGTGTTTGGCTAAGCATACAACAATGTCCATGAGAACTTTCACAACTTCTCTATTTGCAGCAACTTGTGTATTAGAAGATTTTGTTAGTTGTAAATCTATACGGTTGTTATTAATATACATTACTCGATTTAATTCAGCCTCTAAATGATCTTTACATGTTTCATGTTTATATAATCTCCCATGAATTCCAGATAGGTGACCCCATGAGTTACAACCAGAACTAGCAAACAAACCTTTTTGTGCTCGCGGTGTACCAAAAAGTTTGCAAGTCCAACAGTATACTTTATCAGTAGATGGAGAATAGGCAAGCCATGTTCTATTCTCAGTTTTTCCATTTACTAATTTAGTATAGTATGATATTGAAAATGAACGCGAAGGTATAGACGAATCGTGTGGAAATTTCCCTCTAGGTAGATCAATATCTTTTGGCTGACACGGACCCAATTCTAATAACGTTAGTTTTAAACCAGGCGATATCGTTTTTCCTATATAAAATGCTGGATCATTTTGAAACTTGGTTGTAGCCAAAGAATTGTCAGACACAAAATTATTTGGTTCTTCCGAATAACACTTTTCCAAATCAATTACTGTCTTCATAAATAGTTGATTAGAATTTTAAAAAAAAAAAAGTAATTTTTAATATTATAGAATTATTGAAATTACCATTGTTAAATTGCACAAGTAAGCAAGAATATTAATTATGATAATATAAACAATTTTATAAATACATAGTTAAACACCATTGATCAATTTATGTTTGTATTAATTGAATCATTATATTTGTATTATATCATTATATCACATATTTGTTTATTTGTTTATCAAGGGTTAAAAATTAAAAACATTATTACAACAAAATTTTAAAAAAATTCTAGAATGACTATTATTTTGTATTTCATTTCATAACAGATAACAGCACTAAACAAGGTATTACCTAAAGGCATTAAGCAAAGTACAACTTGAGAAAGAAAGCAGATCTAATTGATCATTACACATTAGTAAGCTAAAGATTATTAATTATTATATAAACTACAAAAATACTTTCACCAACTTTAGTCTATTACAACATTAAATCATATTCAAAAAGTCAAAAATCAACTTCAATCTAAAATGTAATGTGATGATTTATTTAAAAATAGTACAAAAATGCAAAGTTTCTATTTAATAATTAAAAAAGTACGTAAATAAAAAAATTTCAACTTACGTTTTTCATTTTATATATTATATTGAGATTTATTATAGTACATTTCATTCATAATTAAACATAAATATTCAATGGCCAATAGCTTTAATTATATTATGTTAGCAGGGACGGACTGGGCCACTGTGCTACTGTGCATTTGCATTTGCAATTTATTTTATTGATAAATTTGTAAACTAAAAAATATGAAGAGGTAAAATGTTTTTGTACGTTAGGTGTTGATTATGGTTTACACTAGGGGCCGATTGCATCCCAGTCCTCCTCTGTATGTTAGGTACAACTGTAAAAGGTACTTATTTATTAACATTAAACACTTATTAACACAACACATAACAATTTTTAATATTAAATAAAACACTTACAGTCTTAAAAGAAAATACATATTCTTTTTATGTTTAAATGAAATAGTTATTAAATAATAAAAATCATGAAGTTGAAGTGTAAAGAAAATCTTCTTTATTATGCACAACTGTTGGTGATAATAAAAATAGCTTCTAATTAAGACTTTAAAACTAAAAATATGTAGGTAGGTACATAAAATAAACAAATACCCATGTAATTTATTGAACTATTAATGAATTCCTCTTTGGTTTTCTTAAAAATTTAATTTAATAGGTACTTCTAAAAACTATGGTTAATATATTTCAATACACAGAAATAAATAATATTAACACAAAACACACACATTACATTTCATTACATAGGTTATGTAAATAATATTTAATATTATGTAATATCAAGAAATAGTTATTACTTATTAATAATAATGTAATATACCTAAGTATTACTCAGTTCATAAGTTTTTAACTTTATAATGGTTCATTTTATTTTAAATAATTCATCATTTGTATCAAAATAAACGAGAACAATAATTATCAATAAAAATAAAAAATTATTATTATTAATATGTCAACTCACATAAC
>JAIUCT010000010.1:0-31731 GCA_021307375.1 Tetraneura akinire
TATTATTATTATTATTATTAATAATAATAATATTTTAATTATATTTTTATTTACTCGGTGACTCCCGCGGGCTCAGACACATGTGGCGATATCCCGATAGTACAGTTCTCATGAAGATGGGCCACGGCACTGTGCAATTTATTATTATAATATGTTTGCTTAACGTTAACGTTATCATAGACACGGTATTTACCGTAGAAATGTTTATTCCTTATTAATATATAACTAACGAGATATGTATTTAATTGAAAAAAAGAAACGGTTTCTCGGACCCAAGTGACCCCCATTCAAACGTATCGTAATAATATATTATTATTCAAATGTATATTTGTAACCGCGGTATACGTGTAAATTATAATATAATAATATTAATATCATCAGAGTATTATTGTCGTTAAAAAAATAACTATCGTCGAAAAACGTATTAACAATCGTCCTGTAAACCGCATTCTAATATTATATAAGTCGTAGGTATATATATATGACGTATAATATACATTATTATTATTATAGTGAAATTGTGAAATGTAATCCCTGAAAACCAATCATAAACGATAAACCAATGATAAAGAGTGAATAAAACGCGCGTCACTTTTTATAATATTTTATGAACCGGTATTCGTTTTAATTTACAATCTACACCTATACGATATATATATCTATATAATACCACCTGTCAAAGATATACCAAAAGACTCATTTGATCTACCGAACTATGACCGCGTTTATTTCGACGTGTGTCCAAGGCGCCAATTCCACCGTTTCAATATCATATTTTAATAATTTTTCGTTCCACTGTCGTGTCGGTGCCTTTCTAACTGATTATTATAATATTTTAACCGATAATACGAACACGCATCACGGACTGGCGATTATTAACTTTAATACGGACGAGATAAAAATAAGTTATTATATATAGGTACGCGTAAAATATTAATACGTACTATAATGATACGTGATTATTAAATTATATTTTAAAACCCGTCTTGTGCGCGGGAACGCGGTTAACAAGTTCAAAATAATAATAATTATTAATTATGTTTATCAAAATTTGACAATTTAATCAAATAGCCTAGGTCAAGGATGATAATTACCATTTGAAATTGATATCGATACAACGCGTATTGTATTATTATAATATATTGTATAATGTGTAATTTAATTTAATTTAAATAAAGGTAATAATTATAAACTATTTGAGTCTAACCTTAAATTGTCGATTAAAAATAACGATTTGTATACAGTGTTGAATTCAGGTATACTTCAGGGGGGGCGAAAGCCCCCTCTAAAATTTGATTCGCCCCCCCTGAAATAAGTGGAAGTTAAATAATATTTTATACATTTTTTCAACTGTAGGTACAAATTATAATGTTCATCTGTAAAATTGAAAACCTATATAAATAATTATAAATACTTGGAGTTTCAATTAGTATTATAAATTATTATACTAGATAGTACACTTAGATTAGAAATACGGAATTACCACTAATATAAAATATTCTTAAAACGTTTTACGTTTATTTATTATGTGTATTATTTAAGTATTATCATGATCGAATATTAGACATGTCGCGTACTACATTATTATTTATTGTTGCATTCAATTACTTTAATTTGATCGCTGTTACCTATACATTTTGTGTTATTAGTCTGTGTACGGTGTACCAAATATTTGAACAACATTTATATTTATTTATTTGTTTTGTGTATAGTGTATTGTGTTTAAAAGTCGTGTTTTAAAATGTCCAAACGAACAATCTTGGATTTTTTCATATCAAATAAAAAAATTAAAACTTTAAATACTACACATGAAAATGAAGATAATTTGACTGATTCTTCAGAAACAACAGAAACAGGTAAAATATTTTATATACATTTCAGTGGCGAAGCTCAGGGACAAAGATACATTGTCTACTCATTATTTTGTTAATATGTTTTTAGAAAACATATTTATTTTATTATACTTTTATTATTCCGATAACACCTCTCGTAATAATATTCTTATTCTATCGAATAATAATAATAATAATAATACGTATTTAATAGATGATGCCCGTGTAGTTAAAATAATACACATTTTAAATATATATTTTTGTTTATATAATTTTTTTCTAAAAAAAGTTAGTCTACTCTTATCACAAATTCAAGCTTCGCCACTGATACATTATCAATTTTATTCTATGTTAACCAAAGTTGAGTGATCATTTCCCATATTTTATTTTTATTTTTATTAAAAATATGTTAACATGAAAACATAAACATTCTACATTTTTTTTTTTTTTTATGTTGAAATTTAATTTATTAATTTTAGATACCCAAGTTATAAATCAAGACACCTTGGTTAATCAACCAAAAAAAATTAAAGAAAAACGATTCTATAACAAAAGGTGGGAAAATGATTACCCCTGGCTTTATTTTGATACTCATCGTAACGGGGCATTTTGTAAATTATGTGAAAAACATGCATTAAATGATTCCGTATTATTCATAAGTACTGGAGGAACTTTTGTCAGAACCCCATTTAAAAATTTTAAAAAAGCACTAGGAAAAGATGGTAAATTAAACAAACATGCTTTATCTGCTTCACATATTCGTTGTGTAGAAATAGAAAAACTTGCTATGGTAGCCATTCAAAATTCTGTTTATAATCAAATTTCGAATCAAAGTTCAGAAGAATGTAAAAATAATAGAAAACATTTATCGTATCTTTTCCGTTCAGTTTATTTTTTAGTTAAAGAAGAAATAGCACACACTACTAAATATGAACCCTTAATAAAGCGATTATTAGTTAAAAGTAGTGATTCCCTTCAAACCTGGATTGACGCGCAAAGTGACAGATCAACATACATAAGTAAAGCAACAGCTAGTGAACTATTATGTTGTGCATCAGAAATTATAGATAAAAAATTAAACAATGAAATATACAAGAAAAAATTTTCTTTATTGGCTGATGAAAGTATAAATATTAATAATAAATCTGAGTTATCAATTTGTGTTCGTTTTGTCAAAAATAGCCAGCCCATTGAACAATTTCTTGGTATCGTTATTTTATCTGACACAAAAGCCCAGACAATCATAGATGCAATTAGTAGTGAACTAAAAAAGCATAACATGTCTTTTCAAAATATTGTTGCTTGTGGTTTTGACGGAGCGTCAAATATGTCTGGAAATAAATCGGGAGTTCGCAAACTTGTTAGTGAAAAAGCTGGAAGAAATATTCCATATATTCATTGCCGGGCACATATTCTATCACTTGCACTAACTAGTATGCGTAATAAATTTCCTAAAATTAAACGAGTGTTTCATGTTTTAAAAGATATTTATAAATTATTTCATCAGTCTCCTAAACGAGAAGAAATTCTTCATAAATTACAAATTATATTAAATGATCCAATTTTAAAAGTACCAGAAGCAATAGAAATTCGTTGGTTAAGTCATTATAAAATAGTGCATGCAATTAAACGATCCTATTTTTCCATAGCTACAACTTGTGAACACATACATCAAGATGGAGCTGATTTAGCCTCATTAGCTGGCGGAATTTTATTAAGCCTTCGCGAAGAAAGTTTTATTATACTATTGTGTGGACTAGATGAAATTTTGGGTGCTATATCAAATTTAAGTTTAATGTTACAAGCTCCTAAAATATGTATTTCAGCTTTACCCAATTTAATTAAAAGTACAACAGATCATTTAAAACAAATTGCAGTAAGCTTAAAACAAGATTTTCAAGAGAGTATTATTATTAAAAATGCTTTAGAAATTTCAAAAAAAATTAATTCATTAAAAAAAGAAGATTGTATTAAAGAAACATTATCATGTCTTTCAATATTTTTGGATAATACTATAAAAGAAATGGATCGTAGATTTAACGATACAGCTATTAAACTTATTGAAGGATGTGCAATTTTTGAAAATTATGAATCATTATCAAATGCATCCGAAAAAACTATAGAAGAATTGTGTGACTGTTTATCTATGAATGAATATGATAAAGACGGTGTTATTTCAGATTTTAAATCTTTTAAATTTGTAGCATTACAAAAGACGAAGGGAAATCCTATCAATGAAATTCTAGAAGCTAACATTGGATATGAAAATTTGAAAAAATTGGCTGAATTAATTTTATGTATTCCAATCGCAACAGCCACAGTAGAAAGGTCATTTAGCACAATGAATCGTATTATGAATAAACTTCGTAATCGTATGGGACAAGATACATTAGAATATTGTATGAAAATTAACATTGAGGGCGAAGATGATCCATCTCAAGAACTAATAGAAGAAATGATTGATTTATATGCAACAAAAAAAAATCGTCGTCTACGATTTATTTAATAAAATATTAATTACATATGAATTTTAATTTTAATTATATATTTGTTTTTCCATATTGAATTAATATTTAAATTATAATTTTTATTTAATATATTAAATAATTTTAATTATAATTTTTTTTTTAATATTTAATTTATATTATAATAATTAAATTGTGACTATTAATAATAAATGTTTTCTATATTTTAACAACAGTCAACAAGCTATTTTTAATTCGCCCCCCCTGACAAATATATCTGAATTCATCACTGTTTGTATATATTGTATATAAACTATGCGAATATGTTATATTTACGAAATTATAATTAAGTACCAATAACAATTTATTATTAAACGCATTCGTTTCATTATAGATATTAAAATTCTTACTTACCCCTTTGCTCTTTAATATGAATAATATATTTATATATATTTTAGGTAAGTTTTGATAGGTTTTATATAAAGTTAAATACGCATATTCGAGAGTTTAGTTTTCAAATTTTACAATTTTTACTAATTTTTTATACACAATACACGCACATATTATGTATAAATTATGGTAATTCGTAATTTTATGAAAATATATTCGTATATTTCACGTAGTAATACAATTTGTATCTTATTCGCTTTATAATTTTATTCCTAGAATTTCCTTACAATTGTATGTTTATAATTGAAGTATACCGTATGTAAGTTTAATTTTAATTAAGCATTATCACACCGAAATAAATAATTTTAATATTAAAACCCTTTCTTTGTCTAGAAATTATTTTTATAAGTCATATTATGTAATTATATCAACTGTAAAATATTAGCGATTACAATTTAATAATAATAATATTATATGTTTATTTTTTTGAAATTACAAAAAATTTGAAAAAATTGAAAATTCAAATAAATTTCAAAATTCAAATAAATTTGAAAATTTAACTAAATTTAAAAATTCAAATAAATTTGAAAATTTAAATAAATTGAAAAATTCAAAAAATTTCTTCTTCTTTTGTAATTTTAAATTTCAATATTTGTAAAATAACAACTATAATACCAATTAGAGATATTTCAATCAATTATAAAGTAGCGTTGATTTTTAAATTTAATTACGCGTACAAAATCGTAATATAATATTAAATATACGTAATTTATTTGAATAACTTTTTATAGCAGAGATAGTTTTGTTGTTGTTTTTTTTTTTTGTTAGATATAAAATTAAAAAATACGACAAAAATATGTGTTTGACCTTAGTTATATTGTATATACAATATTATATTATTATAAATGATTATTTTCTCTTTTTTACTGTATATGAAATGGTGAAAACAAACGATTCTTGTTAAGGAACACTTGAAGTAGGGAAAACGTTGTGAATAAAAGATGAACAAACGCCGTGTTTTATGTTACACTTCAATTTTTGGATCGTTTAATTGGACTGGAGAAAAAAAAATACTTTCGAAATAGACAACTTTTATAACTAGCATTTTTTTTTATTTTTTCAACCATAACGTACGATATCTGTTTAACATTAAATTATTACAGGAAATAACTAATAAATATGTCGTCGAAATAATTATAATTTTTATATCGTAATATGTATAGTAAATAATAAATATATACACACGCAGTGTCATTGAATAATGATGTCTAGGAACGCAGAGATTTATTTTTAAATTTTTACATTCAATTTCTAAAGTTTATTTAAATAAGAATAAATTTTAATTAAAAGTTTAGTTAAATTATTTAAATTAATAATTTACTCTTATGCTATATACGCCCATATAGCCGTAGTTAAATATACGAAGTCAGTAATAATTTGTTAATTACACCAAATACTTGGTAATTTAATTATTTTAATTATAATTTTAATGCAAACAATTCGTACGGGTAGGTAAAAGTAATTTTGTCTACGTAACGTGCATAAAATAATAATGGTCGTTGATGCATATATTATATAATATATACGTATAATATTTAATTTTCACCATATTGTTATATAGCAGTGTTCACAAATTGTCTTGTGATGTCTGGCATATAAATTTAATCATGTTTTGTCCTTAACATAACTATACATAACGAATAAGTATAACGTATAGTATGTTATATATGTTACAAATTCCAAAACTCTGGCAATATTTTGTCATGTGTGATCGATCAAATCGCGAAGTTCACAATGGTTATCAGGAAAATCGTAATTATTTATTTTTCAAATATGATATAATGTTTTTATTTTATTATATGCATAATAACAATGTACTTATTAAAATTGAATGAACCTTTTTTTTTTTTAAATTTTTTTTTTAATATCAAATTTATACAAACACTTACTCTTGTATATACAAATGTTCATTTTAATTAATTTTTAATCAATGAGAAATAAACAAAAATGATTATTTTTTTATTCAAATATATGTAAAATGTAAGTATTGATGATTTGTTAAACATTAAATCATTATTTATTTTTTTATTTATTATATGGATTATAATCGAATTATAATACAAATTGTATATTAAATTTTAATACTTTTAATAACATACGCTTAATTATAGAAAAAATTATAATTTTTAATATATTATATATCCTTTTATAAATTTCTGCCAACAGGTGCTAAGTTCGACTAGACTAAGTGTACATAAGATAATATTGATCATTATTATTACCGATATAATATATAACTAACATCAGGTATGAAGAAACATATTCTTTTACCCTTGGGGTACGATCATATTTATGCGTGAACACAACATATTCTTATCAAATAATTTCAACGTTACTAAAAAAAATCCCATAATATACTATTATATTATTACTATAATGTTTAAATTATAAATCATATGAAGTTATAATATTTGTCTAAGGCATAAAAATATCAAATAATTGATATGAAAATATATATTCTATATAATATGTGGGTTAATAACTTTCCAGAGTATATATCTAAATATATTATATAGGTATATAATAAATACACACTAAAACTAGTGATTAAGTTTTTAGTAATTCCATTTAAGAATATAAAAAACAATTCAGCTGTTAGTTGAATATTTAACTTGAAATTATTTATATTATTCTTTCAAACCCTAATATATATAATTAAATGCACGTATTTTGTAAATATACCAAAATAAAATCATCTTATCAATCATCTTATCAATCATCATTATATTTTTAATAAGTACTCTGAGGGTTGAGTGCCAATTTATACATATGTATATATTTAACGTAAAATACGAAACGAAAGAAATGTATGTATAATAACTACCTATCTTTTCTCAATAACTAAATAGAATTGATATACAAGTATTTTACGCTACTTTTTTACCGCGTGTTCAAAAATGCCCCTGGACCTCATGGGGTAATTATTCTCGTCCGTGTACGCATGTATAATATATTATTTAAACACCGAGGGTTCTTTTTTCTTAAATTTTTATTTATCGTCGGCCTTCGCCAGTTTTGACATCTATAAACATTTGCCCGGTGGTGGTGTCTTCACCGGGATAAAATGGAAATGTCGAGCTCCCACGCGCGCTGTACCACGTCCGGTCATAAACATATCGGTTTCGTTTAGTATAACATTGGTGTTTAAAATATAACATACAAATTAGAAACGATACGTGAACTTGGAATGAATAAACGAGAAAAATCACGGTTTCCTTTATATAGAAAAAACAATAACAGTTTTTGTTTTAGGAAAGTCGTATACGGATTTAAATACAAATTATATTTTCTCCTTGTAATAATATACGCTCAACTACACATTTATACTTAAGTTATAAAAGTAACGATTTTTAATACTTAAAATATTTTCAAATAATTTTATCGTATTAGGTATACAAACTATCGAATTTAAGAATAATAATAATCTATGACTATTAGAAAAAAAAAATGTATTATAGATAATAAATAATATATAGGCACATTAAAACTTATCGTTTCATAAATATAATAACGCAAAAAAATGTATTTTAAAAGTTTATTTAATATAAATATTTCAGTTTATAACGTCAACTGCGGTTTATTAACGTTAAGTCATAATGTCATTTTGTCACGACGTATAATAATATTATGTTATATTAATATTTAATATATATACATTTTATTAGTATTGAAAATACGTGTTTATCAGCAATATTATTATATTATACATTTTATGTTCAGAGAAATGAACACATTATAACACTATATACTGATATATAAAATTTGCCTATATAAATTATAGTAATATAATATTATCGAATTCGCTATAATACATTTATTCAATATTCGTCAAAAACGGAATCGTTTTTTATGTAACAATGCCAATATACGAGTAACGCAAACGCTCTCCTCAGTTTGTTGGCCGCAATTTGTTTATTTAATCATTCTTGACAGGGATTATTTCCTTACAGTTTTGTCGTTATACTATATATAAGACTAAAATATTTTACCGAGTGTATTTTCAACCTTCGTCCCTAAACCATTGTTGTCATTGCTAAAAACGTTATTTACACGCTTGTTCCTCTAATCGATACACATTGTATATATTATTACATTGTCTCTAGTAACTTTATATATACTATAATATCATGTGTATTATTATGTCGTACGTTATAATAATATAAAGTGGCATCAATCGAGTTTATGAAATAAATTAAAGTATTGGTGGTTATAACTTATAACTAACCTAACCGCGAATCATCTGGAAATATGTATTAAAAACGACGTTTATTATTTTATATTTATCGTATATATAATAATATATATTTTCGAATAAAAGAAAACGTAATCTAAAATCGATTTAAATCAATAATCATGGGGACGTTCGAGAACGTTATTAAAAACGAACACGAACACGAAGACACACCGGATTTGTACGACATAAATATAATGATTACAATATGGTTACACTTACACACAATATAATAATTGTAGATGCCGCAAATTTCAATAAAAACCCGTAAATAACCAACGAGCCATTTGTCGATATTATGAGCCTTCGACAATTATTTCTTCGTCCAGACGGCGCGGCGGCATGATCGTATATAATATACCGACTACCTAATACGATATAATATAACAATATAATATGATTTTACAACTAATAAAACTCGGTCTTATTTTCATCGCCCTGCCGTAAAAATTCGTAGAAATAACAATCGTAAATGTTACTGAAATGTGTCTTGTATTATTTTTTTTCTTCTTTTCGTCCATCCGAAATACACGCTATTCGATGTATTATCGTGGTAGACGCGAATAATTTCGATCCGCGACGGCACAGGAAATCGAGCATTCAAATTTAAGGACGCGTATATTATTATTGCTCTCGTAACGTATTACGCGCTATTATATAATATAAATATAATATTATTATTATTATTATTATTATTATTATTTTTATTATTATTATTATTATTTTTATTATTATACACGCAGGATATTATAATGGGCTCGTATTTATCACGTATCGCGAATATTGTCGTTCGCGGACAATGTATCCCCGGCGTAAACTCTTTTAATAACCGTCCGTGTTTGACAGCACTGTGTATATTATAAAATATGCGATATGGGGTCGTGGTCGCGGGGATCATTTCGGATAGGATACGGACGATATATACAGAGGAAAAAAACAGTGGCTTTGTGGAGATTTTTATCGGTTATACGAGCATATTATATTATTATTATTATTACTATTATTACTATACGTATCTCGGTATCCCTCTCCCAGCATCCCGGTACTTACGGGGTTTCGTAAGCGACGAGATATATACGTGATGGACCACCTGCGCCTTCAATAATATTCACGTCTGTCCGATCTTTCTACAATATTTTACCGCGCAATCCGAAATACAGTGAGAAATTCCAATAACGATTCGAAAATACACACGCGTGATGTCATCGACCATTAGAAGAAATAAAATAAAATATATTAGACGTACGATACGAATACGAAACTCTTAAACTTTCGTTTCGCGATAATATTGTGGGCTTGTGTGCCACGGGGATATATAATATAATTTTATACTTATAAATAGTTATAAATTATTATAATACGCGAGAAGTAAGAACGATTACGAGCGCTTTAAATAATATACGTATAATACCTATATATTATATGGATGGTATTATTTTAATAATATTCTTGAGATCGTATAGTCGCAAAACGTACATTCTATACCGCGGTAGGTGTAAGATGATAATATATACAAGTATATATATAATTATTTCCAACAGATTATTATCATTAATATAATAATTTAAACAGCTCCGTGTCTGGACGTATGTAATATATATCATATGTAAATTACACTCCTGCCAGACGTATTTATCTACATTCGGAAATAAAAATAGCCCGTCCCATTCCCGTTTAAAATATTGCAAATTACACCGGAACGATTTTATATACCAATGTATATTTTTTTTTTTAACGCGTCACATATTATTTTGTTCCATGATAAGGATAACTTACAAGTTATATATTATAATGATATATTCCGCAGCACATAATAATATTTTAATATATATTATTATTGTTTAAAAATTCAAATGAACGATGAAAGTTTGTGCTTCAAGTTTTTCGCCGAAATAAGATGTCACTTAATTGTTTACTCTCACATCTTCTTTGACGTACAGCTACACGGATTGTTTTCAGAGAAATTCCCATCGTATCAAACAGAAACAGTTAGCGATTCTGTAAACTCGAGTACAATATAAACAATATAAATATAATGTAAGCAATCTAAAAGTTATATTATATTTTATTTTTGAAGAGGTTCCAACTACTCCGGTATACTTACAATTATTATTAACAATTTAGGATAGATTTATTATATATATAAAAATGTATTTCTTATACTTTTCGTAAAAAGTTTAAAAGTTTATATAGTCATCCGTAATCAAATATGATAAAAAATTGTAATTTTTAATGAGATTTGTTAATATAAATATTATATTATTTGATTGGAAAATGTGAGAGGAAATTTATTACATTATACTTATATACGCTTTTACTACATTTACATTATTAATTTGATTATATCATAAATTCATTTTAAATGTATATATACGTATAATATAATTTTTATATATTTTTAACGCATATTAATTTAAAAAATTGGAAACCGACTATTACTCAAAACTTTTTATAATAAAATAATATTACCTATAATAAAAATGTTTTAAACGTGTATTGATTTTTTGATTTAAATTTATATATAAAAAAAAAAAAAGATTCTTAATATTTTTTAATTGACACTTTTAATGCGTTATTTAACACTTTTAATCATACGTCAAATTTTATTGTAACTCGAAAATTATAATTGATAAGAAAGTATTTTTGTAACCCATAACATTATTATATATATTATTCTAATTATATTCTGATATATAAATATACACGTATAATCTTTTAAAATTGCGTGTCATTATTTTTGACATATAGGCACAATAAATTATTATTATATATGCCCGTCACTACTTCTTGAACGTATATTTCCATACATATTATATTGTATTTTTAATGGTATTCATAGTAGTCTAAATGAATTATAAAATACATCGATACATTTTAACGTGCGTATAATTTATGATTACACGGGTATTTTTTAACGTATATACGATAATATTGTTTGATAAATATTGATAATTATTATATTTCATACCGTTTAAATACGAATTTATCTCTATAAATATAAATAAATAGGTACTATTTTTGACGTATACTGTTTACAATAATTTTAAATAAATATAGAAAAACGGTTATTGTTAATATTTAAATGCGCTCTATTGTATAATATAATGTTTATATTGAATTTTCTGAATTCTATCGACTTTATTATATTATACTGTTGAATACTCGCTTATTTTTATATACTTAACTCAGGATACGTATATATGTACTTATTTTACCACGGAGTAAAACCGGCCAACTACACGAGTTCCAATTTGTATTCAACAAGTATTCAGACGTAAAGTCCGTTTTTTTTTTTTTATCATTTTATTCTTTCTGCCATACGCGTTTCATTAGTGTCTCGCCACTCTGGTTGGCGATTCATATATATACGCGGACTGCAGAGAGAAAAATAACTTATTCCAAGCACACGTCGTGCGTCTGAAGTCCGATTTTTTTCGTTTTAATATTTTTTTTTTTTTTTTTTTAACAATATTCGAACACGGGTTTGCTAGATGAAGGTCTCGGACACCGAGGATTTTGATAAGAACAAAACGCGTCGGTTTTGTTGTAAATTTCCTCTTCGGGCACCGTTTTCAACCACCGTGTATACATATATTTATATAATATTACGACGACGTGTATAAGAGTATAAAAATATGTGAGACGTGCGTTACCAAATACACAGTGGACGCATGAAATCGACCATTTCGTCATGGAATATGTATTTTATACATATGGAATACGAGTATATAATATAATATACGTACACTGCAGGCATCGGTCGCACATGTGTTCGGAAACATCGCGTGCCTTTTTCTTCTTCTTCTTCTTCTTATAATATTTTATTGTATTTAAAGACAAACGCGCTTGTATCCTATTATACAGTGTGTCGTATATTATTATTATTATTATTATTATTATTATTATTATTATTATTATTATTATTATTATTATTATTATTATTATATGTATTATAGTATCGTATATGTATATAAAATATACGTACACATTACACATATTATAAACGTGTATACAATAAATAATAAATCAGCCATTGTAGTTGTGTCGCGCCAAGCAGTCTAGTGCATGTGTATTATTATTATATACGATCGTTTGTGTTGGTGATCCTTTTGACCCTAAGGTCCGCAGCCAATAGCGATGGATATTTCATTCTTTCTCTATTTCATCATCTCGACAATGAAATCGCCGTACGAACGTATAAACACACACACACACACACCCATGGGTCGAGGACTCGGGGTTGTTTTTTGAGAGAACGCGTGTATTGTATTCCGGAGACTCCGTTATAGGTCAAAACATATTTTGTTTTGGCGACTAGAATATTTTTGAATTATTTTTCGAAAATCTAACGTAAACAATATATAAAGTGCACACTCACGTATAAATATATATGCGTATAATAAATCAAGTGCTTCAATGACACATTTTAGTTTATGCGTCTTATGATCACTGCGGTATATACCATCAGTTAACGTAAATATAAATATTTAAAAAATAACTCATCGGGTTGTATGATATTATATAATAATATAACATCAACAAAAATCTATTCGGATAAATCATATTCGGTTTTCGAGTAGATGTCCAATTAGTAATATTAGAATGACAAAACTAATTATAGTTAGTATAATACCTACAACCAATATAGTAATATACCAATGACAGCAGCAGTAATCAATCATAAATAAACTCGTACTTACATAATAATTATTATAGTATATAATACAAATATTTAAGAAAATCTGTAATGATTACAGTTTATATTATAAATATAATATAAATCGATATCTCGTATACAATTTTCGAGCAAGTCGAGTTTTTATTTTTTCATCTCATAAATTATTATTTAAATATATGATATTATAATTTTAACATTTGACACTTCTTTTTTTTTTTTTTTTTTTTTTTTAAATAAACGTATATGTAATAATTTGGGCGTAATATTATACCTACAAACCGCACACGATTAACGTTTAAAAACCACATATTTATACATTTTTATAACACGTTTTTACTTGTATTTCGTAATGATTTAACGTGTGTATAGGGTCAATAATTCAAAACCGCAAATAAATTTACAGTCGAAATCTTATAAGATAAATTATTATCCAGTGTAAAACATGAAATTACTATATTGATATTATTAAAATAATATTTGTCTCGAAATATTATTATAATTTATAACAAAAAAAAAAAAAAAAAATCAAATATATTAATAGATACGAGTATACGCACACCGTAGTGCAATATATATGATATAGCATATATTATAATGTGCTAAGCATATTAATTATTACCTTCGTGCAGTATTTATTTTATTTTTTTATATCAATATTGTATATTTTAATGTTATGACGCTACCTATGACAGCGTCGTACAAATTATATTAATATATTGCTGTGAATATTTACAATCGCTTGAACTAATGTTTATTGCATTATTCATGTGTAAACGTGTTTGACAATTTACATAATATATATATATATATATATATATATAATATCATAATGGACGCATTCAATATTACAATATTCATATACTATAAAACAATAATAATTATTATTATTGATCTTATACTACTCGTATATATGCCTACGCGTATCACACACAGAGTAAAATTCAATTGTTGATGTTTCAAAGCGAACGTCGTTTAAGTGTAAAATTATGTGTTTTTTACCTTCGGTGATTCAAACGTTTTACGATTTATTTTAATATAACGATTGCCATAAACAATGGACTCCTCGAACGATGTAGCGACACTGTAACAGTAACGTATAGGTATAGAAAAAAAAATTACTCTCCTGTTTTTTACAATAAAAATCTGTATATAGACTACCGGCACGACAAAAAAAAAAACAACATCACAATATAGACTATATATAATATATATATATATATATATATACTCTCAAATTCTTTAAATACGTGGTCTGTATTCGTTTTTGAATGACTAAAAGCAGAATGGTAAAACTATGTCCTTTTCGTATTTTTTGATTCAATTGTATTGTTCGATGCGCGGTTAACAATATTATTGCATAATCGCTGTTAATTTAACTTTTTTGGTCTAGATATTCCCTCCTCTCCAGAAAGACTAATAATTTTGTTTTTTTAATTTTTTGTTTTTTTTTTTTTTTATCTTTTTAGAGCATAAATTTCGAATAAGCTTTGTGATTTTAATATAATATACATATTATAGGTACAGAATATTTGAATAAATCGAGAAAGACGATTCAATGTATACATATTTAATCTATTTATCGATGTTTTATTTTTCAATAGTATAAATAAAAATGTGTTTCGAACGCAGCATTTCCTGTCGAACATCAAAAATGAATACTTCCACAGAAAAATCAGTCCCGCGTTTATGGTTATAAGTTTATTCGAAGATCCAAAGCATGCGTAATGTGTGTATAGTTTGTATACGATGATATTATGTCGGGCATCACACAAAATGTATAGCATAGACGTTCATTAATTTTAATTTAAACACGATAAATCGTAACAAATATAAAAATAAGCGTTTGGTATTTATTTTCTTTCGCCATTGTAATTACGAATTTCAAAGTCTTCGTTTAAATTTCCAGGATTAAAGCCAAAAGGGTATAAATAATTATCTATTGTGCAATTTTTACGTTGAAAATTATTAGCAGTTCGCCTTTAAAATAATAACTAGTTAAAAACGTTTATTGTTATAACTTATATAACTATATAATATGTAAAATTAGATTACTTTTCGTATATTAATATTTTACATTTATTTAGCACTGTAAAGAATATTATCTCTCAAAAGTAAAATTATGAAATAATTACCATAATATTATTATGATCTTTTACATATATACAATGAAATAATTACGTCTATTGACTGTTTTTAATAAAAGTATAACTTTTCAACAATCAAATAATTTTATTATCATTATGTATTTTCATAAATATTTCATAAAAGTATTTTAACTATCCACAATCTGCAAGCTACTTATTAATATATATGCTATATAAAATTAAATTGTTTACGTATTTTGAATAATTAATATTTCTTTACTTAAAACATTTAATTTACGTTTATGTTTGTTATATTATAATAATTAGAACATAAAATTTATTTATGAAAAAAAAAATTAATCTCAAAAATATAATTAAAGTTATAATAATATTGGGAATAATAAATATTGCACTATTATATTTTGATTAAATATATACTTTCTGTTTTTATATGTAATTATACGATTGTAAATATAATAATTTGTATTATATATAATATATTTATATCATAAATTATAATAATATTTTTAAAACTCGTTCGTTAAAAATAAATGAGAAAAAATCTCTGGTAAGGACACGTCTTGCGTCTTGTGAGTCTTCGGGATTTACAGTTTTTTTTTATTTTTTTTTATATAAAATCATATTTTTCCTTCTCCTCTTTTTTTCGCATAAATTTTTTTATTTTTTATTTACAAGTTTACGACCGACATCGTAAATTAAAAGAATGTACCGGACGAATAGTAGTTTTTTCCCCTGTACTTTGTACCTAAAACCTACTTTATAATAATGTAATGAACGGTCGAGCGGATTTCGCTCCTTGGTATACCTACCGAATATAATAAAGAACTAACGAACAGCATATTATTAATTTATACGAAGGGTGTATACTGCAGTATGAAAAGCAAAAACTCCGAAGTGTACAAAAAATACTGGAGTATTTTTTTTTATTTTTTTTTTTTTTTTATTAAATACCGCAGACCACGAAGATATATTTGAAACACATTTTGGTCATATATATTTATAACCAGCAGTAACCAACAACCGAGCTCGCGCAATATTTTGGCCTCTACATCTGTAAGCCGTCATTCACCTGCCTATTGTTTCCAGCAATTACAACTGGCTCGGTTTTCTTTAATTATATTTGTCCAAACCAACGAACCTTTTGTAGTTTTACTGCGAATACTTGTTCGTCCCCCTAACGAGATCTACACTGCCTATCGACAAATCAATTCCGGTCGAGTAATCGCATTCGTCGGTTATGATATTTATATAATAATACAAATGCATCAAAATATAAATTTCCCGATAGAATAATAATAATATTAATAATATATGGTAGTTTATTGAAATGCCTATACCTATAATATATTATACGGATTACGAGAGTGCTGCATGCGGTAAAATAAACGTATTCGTATAGGTACTTTTTCACCATAATCATTAATTAAAAATATCAACGAAAAAAAAATCAACAATTATTAGCGCGATAATATTTTATAAATATAACCTATATTATAATAATCGCGTATTTAACGCGTTTTCTTTTTTCTTTTTTATGAATTATATTATTAATTACACTCTGAAAATAGTTTTTCGTTTAATTATAATACGTCAATATATTAATCATTTTCATTATGTCTATTATTATTTTTGTTCCATATTTTATTATGTTATGCTTATTATCATTTTTTTTTTTTTTTTTGTTTTTTTTTTTTTAAATTAATCATACTGTCGTAATGTTAAAAAGTGTCGACACGTTTGTGTAATAATAATGTGTTCGTAGGTACGATTCTCTGTGAACAATAAAATATATACTCTAATATAACCGTTCATATTTTTATTTTGTGCTCTTCCGATATTTCCTATTATTATACGTTATACATCACAATTACATTGTTATTTTTTTTAAATATCTTAATTTAAAAAAAAAAAATGTCTATTTGATTTATTACGATAAGAATAATTATTACGATAACATCTTGCAGTATCTTAGAAGTAGTAATATTTTTACTATGCCATTATTTATACGTATATATAATATGTGTGCATACATAATATTATTATCCGTATATTTACAGCACACAGATCGTTAATCCGTAAAAATGTATTAATATTTAAATCTCGGAATTAGTATAATACAATTATTATATTTTTTATGATTTATTGTTATATGGATAGATTTAAATTCTCGACATCGGGTTTCTTGAATTCTATAAAACGTTTTGCTTGGACCGTGTCTTATACACTGTTATAGACACAAGACACAACTATAATAATATACGCCATGCGTTTCAAAATATTACATTTTACAATATTCTTGTTTTTTTAATCGTCTTTTTATCTACTTAACATTTAAATCGTTTACGATTATAATATTGTATAGATACAATATTATAATATATACGAGTAAAGAATTATTTTTTAGCTTCGAGATTATAAATATTTTAATTTCCGCAGTTTTTTAGTCTTTAATCAATATTTAAATAGTATAGGGTCACCATACGTCCTGTTTTATACAGGATTGTCCTTTATTTTGGCTTTGTGTCCTGTTGTCCTGGCAAATTTCTCTCAGGACACTTTTTGTCCCGTAATTTCAAGTCCGTCCGTATTAATCCCGTTTCTTGCCTTACTATATTAATTTATAATTTTTGAAACTTTTGTAATGTCATTATTGAACAGAATAACATGAGAATCAATATACGCTTTTCAATTGTATTTTTGTTTTTACCATTATTATCGTTGAATCACATTGTTGTCGACGACGTAAATCATGCGTATAATTATTATACGTATATACTATATATTTTAAAGTTATATAATTTACCGACCGTATGATTTTTCAAAATAAAGTTTTCACGCGTTTAATTATAATCATAATAATTAATTTAATATAATTTTAATCGATAAAAATTGTATTTTTTAACGATTAAAAAACAACAAAAAAAACATGTGATAAATATTTCTTAGTTAAAAAATATATTATAATGGATAATATTTTTGACCCGTATTTTATTTTTACTATAATATATGTATAGGTATACTTCCGTAATGAAACGTTTCGATAACATTCGATCATTTAACATTGGACAAATTGGATGATGTTATCCGAAAAAACATATCGGCGAACATTCGATTTTTAAATATATATTTTTCACTCGATATTATTATTACACGATGCGGTGACGTATATCATGTTATATACAATCCAAATATATAACATGGGCGTAAAAGAGTTACACGATATATCGTACTATAATGGGTTTTGACAAATGTATAATATAATGACTGTTCAAAGTGTTACGTCAGGATGCTCAAAAAAAAAAAAAAATAATAATAATAATAATAAAAAAATATATATATATACGTGATGCCAGTGCGGGGGAGAGACACGAACGAAACGGACCATTATTGGTACATGCAGCTGTGTGCGTAGGTATATACATATTATATAATATATAGGTTATATTATAACGGTTAAGGTTTATGGACGTTACACTGGTACGCATAATTTTATCAAATTATCGCCCGACGAAAATAATAATAATAATAATAATAATAATATATACACACGAATACGACGAATTATAAATAAAAATGAAATATAATAATATAATATTATAATGATATTATATATAATACGTATTATATATTATACACCTATAATATTGTATAATGTGTACGATCGATCAACGAATCGTTTTTCTGTTACGTATGCTTGATGGATGGACGGACCCGGTTCTATTTATATACGAATCCGCATCATCGTCCCTTCGTCCTGGCGGTACGCACACGAGGGACGGAAACTCCTGCGCGATATTGCATAATTTTAATCTAGACTGTACGTGCAACGGCGCGATTCGATTTACATGTTATATTGTATTATTGCGTCCGAATTAATTAAAACGATATTCGCCTAGTCTGTAGGGGTGGAATCGCGGCTTTCGATGGGGTGAATTTCGAACCGACCCCGCGGCCGAATATTTCTCCGTCCCTGGTTTTTTCGCCCTCGGCCAGCCAACGCGGGACCTCGCGCGAGACCCCTCGACGGATGAACACGCGCGTCTTGCGAGACGTCTCGACGATACGATATTATAGTAGTATATACATATACGCTGCACAACGCGACTGTAAAGGCGCGGCGTAATAATTGAGTCGTTTATGTTATTATACGACCTCCCCGCCACCGATCTCGACCGCGGTATACGACGTGGTATACGTGCGGTAGGTATAATAGGTACCGCTTTATCTCCGTCTCCCGCGGACGAATCCGATCCGATAATATTACTACAATACTACCTATGTAATCGTTTTATTTTTATATGTTATCTGCGTTCCGGAAAAACTCGCATATAAAATAATAAAATGTCGATAATTTTATAGTTTTACGTAAACTTTTTTTTTTCGTTCGAAGAACATAAACTACGTAATTTTATTTGATATAAATTATATTTCCATACCGTTCATTTTACTTCAGTACAAATCTACTAATTTATATATCGATAATCTTACGATTTACTATTTACAACATATTATTGTTATCCGTGATTTTGTGTAACACCGCAGAATAGAACGTATGTAAGTATGTTTGTTGTACTAAAAATAGTTATTATTTATTATTGTATTTATTTATAATTATATAATAAAAATCAGGATCGGTTATTTTTATGTTATGGGTATTTGAAAACTAAACATTCGATCAATAAAAATAAACTTTTATGTTTAAATAAATTACAAAGACTGTAGTTGTCGGATGTCGGAAATATGAACTATAAGATTTATCGTGTATTATTTATTTAATTATATAATAAGATTGACAGAAGTCGTAAATATAATAAAGGACATAATACAGTGCTCATTATATTTTGAAGTCAAGCGAACGTTTAATTTAAATGAACCGTAGCTCAGATATTTTAATTTTTGACAAATTTTTAATTTCCATATAATTATAAATGTATAAATTGTATACCATTAGCGAAGTATTAAATATTCAACTGTGTTTATTTTGAGATTGTATATAATAATAATTATATGTTTAAATTAAAAACGTATTTTAATTTACAAAATTTAATTTTCTAAAATATTCAAACAATTTACAAGATTATTTAATTTTGGAAACGTTTGAATCACTAGAGTTATGTTGAAAATTCTATATAATATTTTACTTTTGTCAGTATATTACTGCATATTTACCACTTCAAGTTCTTCTCTTTTCTTTTTTATAATTTTCATTTCGATTTATCTCTTTATAACCAGTTTAAAATGATACGCGTATATAATAATCCCGTCTCATCGTTTATGCATTATAATATTATCTCTTTATATAAATGATTATGTGATTTATTAATAATGTACAATCAGATATAATGAATAATTATATATAATTGAAAAATAAAAAGTTGAAATTTCGCAATGAAATATTAGTTATTCATATTATTTTATTAATATATATATAATTATACATTGAATTAATGCGCTATACAAAAATTATTATCATAGGGCCCATAGGCCAAATAGGTACATCTGTATAAAATAGTATCCAGGTATGACATCTTCCATATAATATATTATTATATTATATACAGAATGATTAGAATTTCATCTTATATTGTGAGAATTGTTTTTTTTTTAAAAAAAATATTATTAATTATCATCATTATTTTTATAACATAATATTATTCTAATCGCCTTGTATATTTAAACGTATTTATGTTGACTATATAATTCGTGCATACGACGTTTATGTATATAATATATAGGTAGTTAAACCTTAGACCACACCTGAAGTTCTCACTTATGGTTCTCGCATATTAATTGGTCACGAAGGCTTAGCAATTTAATAGCCCAAGGGGGAAAGGAAATGCTAGAGATTTATGGCTTTAAACTTGCCAAAAAGTATAACCGATATTACTCAATGTATATTCTAAATTATAATAATATATTGATGGGAATATTTAATAACAATAAACACGATATGTATGATGGTCATATAATGTAATATAATTATTTATTATACACATAGGTCGAGTCTTGAGTGTGCAATAAATTATGCATTATAATAATATTTATATTTTTATGTTGATCAATAATAATAATAATAATTGTCGAAATATCTTAATATTGTTCTTTTTAAAGTATAGACATATTTATTTATATAAAATTAGGTACACGTAAATATTACGAATGCGTTATAATTCTTTTATATATTTTATGGTAAGTTACATAAAATTATTTTTTTAAAGATACAAGCAGTGAGTTATATGTTCAATATTAGCATTGGATACGATTTTAATATTTTATAAAAGCATGAGGTGTTTTTTATACACAAATTATAAATTCTCTTGGTATACCTATATATGTATAGCATATATTTCAATATTATCATAAATTAATTTTATAAAACAAGTATAGCTGTGTAGTCTATATACTATTTTCACGATTTGTTTTTTTAAAGCACATTCGTTTTTATAAAAATATAAAATTGATTTTGATAAGCTTCAAAATTTTTAAATATTTATTACTTCAAAGAAAAAAGGTAATTATAATATTATTCATCTAACTATACTAAGATATCTGATAAACATTGTTTAATATCTGTGTTTTAATAATTTAAAAAATAAAAAGTATTTTTGAATATTAATAATAAATTAATAAATAATCGATAAGTTGAAATAACGAAAATTGAAATATTTTTTATTATTAAATAATTTTAGATATACTATTTATTAAAGTAAATTACATATATTAAAAAGTATAGTTTATTAACAGTTAATGCATTGTATGTAATGTATTATATACGCAAGAAAACATTTTATTATGTAAAATGACGTCATGATGTGTTATACGTTGTTAATTTATGAATTATAATTATTTTTTTATTAATAATTAAAAGCTTTTACATACAAATGTGTTAGTTTAATAATGATATAGCTATGTTATGTCATCATAGAAAATTATTTTTTATTATATTTAAATTTATTTTTTCTATAATATACTCGTTTATTGTGTTTATTGGATTACGATGATTCATACATTTCCAAATACTTAATAATAATACTCGTATTTACACGCTGATTTAGTCAAAATTAAAGTAAAATTCCGGAATAAATAGAATTTGACAAAAATAATGTTATAAATAACAATATGTAAAAGTTTGATTAAGACTTTTTATACGGTGTCAAAACATAATATATTGATTTTTTCGTAATTAAAAATAAATAAATATATTATATATATACAATTATACAGCTAGTGTACTCAGTAGCTCATCTATTTAATATAGATTTGTAGTATTTACTATAAGTATAGTCTTTATTTGAATAGAATAAAATATTATAATATTAAAACGTGAACTCGTATGAAAAATTTGAAAATAATGTTTATGTAAATTTATTTTTACATATATCTAGTAGGTAGAAATTAATTAATGAAAGCTGCGTCTCGACGAAATGAAACTTTATATGTGTATACGATATGTCGACGTCGTAGTTATTAAATTAAATAAGTATAATATTGTCCGCGGAAAGTCTCCCATATTGTGAGTATTATTACATATAAAATATAATATTATTATTATTATTATCGTTGGAAACGCATCAAGTGCATATTAAGTATACCTAGATCGTGTCCGGATGGCGCATTTTTTTTAATATATTCTTGACTATTTTCTAACCCTTCGTACTTAAATATAATACTATAATATTTTTAATTTGTTTTATATAAAATCATCCAGAGCATCGAACATAGTATGAAGTTTACTCGACGTTATTGTAGGTAGGTATATTATTTTTTTCCTATATTATGTTTTTTGGAGATTTTCTATGCCAGTACCGCGGACTTTCGACTATTGGTATATCGTCTTGTCGACGAGTCTATTACAATAGTATTATACGTAATATAATATATTTATATTATACACGATTTATACGCGAATCACTATATAATAATATAACCTCAACCGTTCTCGGTTCGATATATTACACTTTGTACACGATGATACAATATACGATATGCCAGTAAAGGGTCACTCATACGCGCATACATTATTATACTTGAAAATCGAATGTGCGGTATGCACATCTGTCGAAATCCAGATTTTGGAGTACGTCACGCAACAATGGACACTCGACGATATATCGCGGTCAAGTGTGAACGTGGGCTCGGGGCGTTACACATTATGCTAATGAGAATGATAAGCACCTGTATAATATGTACAATATAAGGATATAATATATCAGTAAAGGATATCAAGAGGAGCTGATAACATTTTAGATCTAGTGAGAGAAACAATCTCCGAATCCTCGGGCCCAGTTTGTATATTATAATATACGAGTATATGGTTTTATTATGCTCACACCCCGAGCGTTTACTAGACTTTTCAATTAACGACCGTGTAAACCTTTGACCGTTTTGTACGCCTCCGGGTCGCGGTCGTAATCCCCTTCGGAAGTTCTGTAACGTCAATTGACGTGTCTATAATAATTCACTGTGGTATATATTTTTATTCTACTATTGTTTATTTATATTGTATATTATCTACAATCATACTACGACGATGATTAGCCGATCAAACTAACGTAAACTTACGCGAAAAATAAATGTAAAAAAAAATATTTCTAAACTCTATTCACACGATGTATTATGCATATTATACCCGAACGATTAACAATTTGATTGTAATAGGCACAGAGTATTTCATTTAAAATTAATATATTATATATTTTTAAAAACTTTATTTTTTCCAATTATGCGCATAGTATTAGTAAAAATGTATAGTTTTCGGTATTCTGTGAACACTGAATATGCCTATATAGTTTTATATTTTGAAATTTAATATTAACAATGCTATATGGCTATATTGTTATTAACAGTAATAATAATTATCAGCGATGAAATATTTATTTTATAATCATGTATGACACACATCTGACTATCTAAGTAAACTCAAATGTCGAACAAATGTCCACATTGATGATAATATTGATAAATAATAATATAAAATGAAAAAAAAATTGAGCAATAACTATATTTGTAACTATAACGGGTAAGGGATCGAAAAAAATGATTTGATTTGTTTTCGTATACTTATATATATAAACATGTACAAGTAGTAGTTTGGCTTAAACTTATAAGGGGTGGCAAATAAACATTTCAAATTTTTATTTCTATACTCATATAAAAGGGAAAATATTTCCCCCGGCAACTAATTTTACCCTTGAATGACCACGGAAATCCATAAATATAATCTTTTTGCACGCGTCCATGTTCTCTACCAGTCTACCACACCATCAACTTTTATTCCTCCCCTATTTGATGAAAAAGTAAAATCACTTTAATATAATATATATATATAGAACATAAACTAATTATATTGTGTGGTTTTCTTAAGAACTAGAAATTTCTCGTTGGATATTGAAATGAAAACTGTTGAAGTCAATTTAATCTATTACATAAACGAATGGTATTTATTGGTTAAACCATTAATATAGTATCCTATGAAGAAATGTATTATAAATTTTAAGTTTTAAAAGACATTTCTTGTGTAAATACATAAAAAAAAATATTATATAAACGATTTCAATAATAATTATTAATAATATGATATTTGTATTTTTGTACATACTAAAAATTAACAAACATTTTAACATTTATAACTAGTATAAATGTTAATAAATTGTTCTGGGTTATACATATTGTATATAGTTTCTTGTTTCTAACTCTTTAAGTTGTTCAAATCACGTTGAGGTTAAATACTGTTTCTTTAATAAAATTATTCCTGACTCAAAAAATAAAAATAATATATACGTAGTACGTACTACACGTCTACACATCAATATCAAACAACTAATTATTATAAATATGAATATCGTATTTTAAATAACAATAGAATAATTGAAATTCAAATAAAATTATATTTTAAAATATTTTCTTTCATTGTCAAAATAAAACGCATCAAAAGTTCATTTTTTTAAATGTTATTATAATAAAGAATGAAATGAAATGAAGTAAATAATTAAATACTTTTTTAAATTCATTATACATTTTTATTTTTTAATTCTCTCAAGAGTAATAATTATAGTCTTGAGAATACAGTCTTTATATACCTACCTACTAAAGTCTTGAAGTCTTCTAAATTTGAACATTTAACGATTTAACACCTATGTTTTAGAAACGTTTAGGGACAAGTTTTAACAGATGGTAGTTATTTGGGAAGATTTTTAATTAAAATATATAATATAGCTTATAAACTAAAAAACACTTAAAATTCAGATTAAAGTAATCTTAACTACGTCGAAATAAAATGTAATATTCCTTAGTTATTTATTTACTGTTATTGTGGTGTAATTTATTTTGAGTAGAAAATATGTAAATATTTATATAATGAGTAAGATTTAAAAAAAGGCTTAATTTTTCATTCCCTAATTTTAGCAACTCTTTAATTAGTTGTACTACTCATATTTTTGAATTACGTTCTATTTGAAATGATCGAATTTTAATCTTCGTCGAAAAAATATTCCATTGTCGGTCAACTGTCTTAGAGTTTCGAAATGTTAATTGAAAAAATTTATTAATATCCCCATTCATATAAAATGTCAAAACACCCGACTGACAAAATACTGCGTTGACAAATAACGACCAATAACGTCGTCAGTATTTTTTTCCCGGCCAAAAACTAAAGGGTGAACATTTATATTATCAAGCTTTTTAGGTCTCCCAAACCTTTTTTTTCTAGATAATTTGTTGTTTTTCAGTCTCTGTTCTATAAACCCGCGTGTTAGATATTATCATTAATCAAGTTCACTGCAGATGTCATAATAATAAGGTCCAAAAAGAGAAGGATGAGAGGGAATGCATTCAACAAAAAAAACCAAGTTCTGTGTTTCCTCAATGGATGATAGCCAAGCCGGTGTCTCGAAATAGATATATGTAAGGACTTTTTTGTATCCCAAGTGCCTTCTCCCAATGTTTTTTAGCAACCACAATAGACAACAAGAGGCATTACAGTATTACACTGCCAAATAATTAATAATGACTATCCTTTGTCAAGTTTACTAACATAAGGTTTTTATCTCAAGATGATAAAGTTTAATTCTAAATATACATATATTGTTGTATATTCTCATTCATATTATATGTATACGGAATGTAACACGACCAAATGTTTGACATTTTTACATTGATATTACAAATTTACCATACCTCATTGGCTCATTAAAATGTAAAATATTCATGATTCTGTATATTTTGGATATTTTACTATACATATTATAATTATATCTGATAACATGACTTTAATTTGTATTTTAACTATAACCTAAAAAATATGTAATTGTGAGTAAAGTAAATGTATAACTATAATACAAGTATTAAAATAATATTATATAGTTTCCTAACAGATAGTAAAAATGATGTAAATATTATTATTGCTTTATCCATGAACAGTTCTTTTTCTAATCTTATTAACTTGTTGACAAAAAAAAAAAAAAAATTTTTGTTATATAGTTTTATATTTTATTTATTAACTCTCGCGTCCCGCACAGCTTATATAAGTACTCGTACACTAAAAATATATATTTCAATTCCCAATTCTCAACCACGCGTAAACAATTTTTAGCATATAATGTGTTTAGGTAAAAGATATAAATATAATACTTATACAATATACATATAAATAAATGTTTATAAAAATTTGAATTTTTACTATTTATTGCAAAAAAACTTACATTTTCTTGAACAATATACTTAAAATAATATCTACCTAATTATGTACTCGTATATTCAGATACTTTGAACTGTTCTTTACATTAAATTTACATTTTAGTTAATAAATATATGAACCTTTTATTACTTTTAGCACCAAAATTAATAATATATTGCTTCATTCGAGTTCTTTGAATATTACCTCCGGAAGGTAAAAAAAAAAGTCTATATATTTCCACTACAAACTTTTGCGAATATTGTTTCACAAAATTATAACTGAAACTTCACATAGATATAATATTAAACATAAAAACTTTACTTTTTTCATATTGTTAAATTTTGTTTCACTAAACAGCTGTTATAGGCTGTAGTGGTGGTTAGGTTGCTTAATTGAAATTACTGTTGACCTTTTCATCTTTTTTGACACTAAACTTTATTACATTTTTATTAAAATTCATGGAAAAATGATCTAAATGTCATTTCTAATTTAATTAATTTTAATTGATAAACTTGTTGAAAAATATTAATATGCATTATTTTATGTTGATATGTTAATATGTAAAAAAAGAAATTTACAAAAGTTAATATATTTATTTTAAGATGAAAAAAGATTGATATTTTTCTTTAACATACCTAATAAAAATATCGAACGTGCGTCTTGTTTAATATATATTTTTAATATATTTTGTGGTTTATGTTAATATAGATATTTATTTAAAAAAAAAATATAAAATTATAAATTTATAAATTTTTTTTATCATTTAATTTTTTTTAATATAGGTTGGTTCGTATTATATTTAAATATATTTATCATTTATTTTGAATTTATTAAAATCCTTCTGTGTCTACAATAACAATTAATTTAATTATCTATTTACATTTACATAGATGCATTATTAAAATATATACGCGTGGAATAATTTCTTACACATTGACTTTTGCATCACCAAATAAACATAATATTTCATCTTCTTAATTTAACGTCTCGCAGTCAAAGGCATCCTTATTCGAATGCTGCATAAAAATATGTACGAAGTGATTGTACTAATTCACATATTACGACGGCACAGTTAAAAAAATGAATACAATTTCAATTTATAATCTGTACATGTACAATATTATTTAGAAATATTCAATACTTTCAAAAAATTCTTAAATTAAAAACCATTTCGCGTAAAAGCAAGGGTTAACATGTGAGAATCAATTGTACACCTTTAATCATTTGCATTATAACATATCGTAAAATTACGATCACTCTGTACACATTTATTGTCGTTACGGGGCTACGTATATCTTACGTCTGGCTATATTTGTACTGAGATTTTGATTTATACGAAGAGAATCCTTTCTCCGCCTCCGGTTTGATTTTAGTCCTTATTTTGATACGTTAAAATCTTTTGCTGTTCAAGAGCCTGTTTACGTCTCGCCAAGATTTGTTACTGTTCAGAAAGACACTAATACTAAATTTTCGTTCTTCCTGTTTGTTCTACCATGTGTGTCGTTGTGGAAACGTTGACGTAGTTACGCAACCCACTTGCTTTGAACTTTACCGTTTTTAGCTGTTAAAGATACAAACAACGAGTGTAATATTACAGCGCTTTATTGTTGTGTATACGACTTTTACATAACATGCTTGCGGCTGTCATAATAATACGATATATTGATTTACAATATATACTAGGTAATAGGTATATATGGTTAAGTTTCATATAACCAGTAACCGCACGTTCGTAATTCATCTCTGATCTCTATACGCAAATGCTTTAGTTTTACATATATCACGCGAAGTATGTTTCAACTTTCCAATGTATATAATATGCACTATACATAATGTGCTTACTTTGGAAGTACTTTTGATATATTCTAACGGTTTAACATAATACGCTTCTCTTCGTACATATATTACAATGTAATATAAATTTTTGAAAAAAAGTACAACCACCTTGGTATCATGCTAGACGGATATGGTTTGTTGAGGTGGCTGAAAAATTTTTAAATACACATTTTTAGAAAATTTCAATTATTTAACCACCAAACCACCAATTTTAATTCACGCAATCGAATATTTTTTTTTTTTTTTTTAATTATCAATCTATTTTTGAAACATATACAACATGTTCAAAGTACTTTTACCTATAGTAAAAAAATTTAAAATCTAAAAGTCAAAATTAACTGAAATTTCGAATTTCAACAACATTGATTAATGTACTACATTTCCTTAAATAGATAATAATTTTCTTAACTTTTTTTTTTTTTTTTTTTAATAATCACACTTGTTTATTTGATATCTGTTTTTTTTAGATGTTAAAACAAATAACAACTAAGGTTATCAACAATAATAAAGACGTATCATGTTTGTCGCAAAAGATAAGTTGTGATGACGAACACATGTTTTTTCAAAAATGGTTGAGTAGGTACTTACAATTTACAAACAATGTAAAATGTTATACACAATAGTAGAATACAAAATATGTTTAATATACTTTATATAAAACATATTATTGTCGTTTATTGTACAAGATTTTCTAGTTATAATATAATTTGTATAACGTATTACTGAGATTAAAAATTAATTGTAGACAAACGAACTATTTTTAATTATTTGTCATTTTCAAGAAGCAATTTAGCTATTTTGGTTCCTTTCATGTAATATTTTTGATGATATCTGCTATAGGACTTCTCTTTCATCCAATGTTTTTGTATTTCGACATATCTATAGGCTTTGCCAAATGCAATATTTTATGTCGTTTTTCGAGACACCTAAAGATTACAAATTTAACTTTCTTATATAAAAAAAAAAAAAAATGTTGAATAAAAGTCCAATAAATTACAATGTTTATGTGTCACAGTGATGTCAAAATAAGAATATATATTATTTTTATTTTATTTTTTTAAAAAAAGATTAAATTCCTTAAAATAAATTACTGCTAATATATAGGTATATATATTTAAGTACTTTTGTGTTTTTTATATTATAAACGAAAACTTACCTTTATTTTTAAAAATGGCAAATGGATTTATAGTTTTGATAAATAACTTTAATAACTTCATACACTTTATTATTGTATTATGAATGTACAAAGATTATAATATTTTGTTTATCAACAAAGAACTACTAAAGGTAACTTCATATACAAAACTATTATTTGAAAAAAATTTACATTTTTTTTTATGTAATCTTCAGGATTAATCATTATTTTATTAATATTATATTATGGGTAAAACTCGCATTATAGTTTAGAATATTTCCATAATATTTAATCATAAAAAGAAAAAAATTTTTGAAAATTAAATTCCAATATCATGCTAAACGAGTATTTCATAACAATAAAACACCTCATTTTAGATATTTTCTTCGTCACAAACAATGTAGAATTAAAATCGGTAAATTACCCGCGGAGTTTCGCATAATACTTGTATAGTCTTATTGTACATTATAATGAATAAAACGTGATGAAAATTGAAAATCATATAGGTTTAACCGATAAGCGATTCGTATCGAGTGTTTTATTATTTATTAAATAATTCAAATTTATCCGAACGATATTATGGGACTTTCGAATTTTCGATTAGTCTACACATTTATATAGAATTATCGTTATAATAATATATAGTATTATATTATTATTATCCGATCGGCTGTCACCGGAGAATTCAATTAAAGGAAATTTCTATGTATAATGCTTATATGCATTATATATTATAGTTACTTAGAAATTATTAACCCGAGAGACAATATATCATATTATTATTATTATATTGACGTCCGAATGGATCATGATAGAAAATACGCATTTGGATTGACTTAACTTATAGCAGAGAAAGACGAAACATAACGTTATCGCGCAGCTATATCTAAATATGTACGAAGGTACTGCACGAATAGTCGGGCGCGCTAACGCCTATACAGGGTGTTCGTCGCGAACATCCGAATATTAATTTAAAGATAATTTTAACGGGAAACTGTCGAATCTCACCACGCGGACACGCTCTGTACACCGTTCAGCACGCGATGATGATGGCAACAATTCCAGAGGCTTTTTGTATAGTTTTCGAGATTCGATCTGAAACCGTTGCCGGCACACCGTTTCGATTTAATTAGTTAATTGACCGCGGTCAATTTCGTGGTATTTTAATCCGCCTCCGACTAATATGGTATAATATCATATTATGTACGGTCGTGTTTTAATGCTTACCTCCGGGCCTCCTAACTGTCCGACCGGCCGCCGCATCGTCCGCCCATGATTATAATAATAATAATAATAATAATAATAATAATAATAATAATAATAAT
>JAIUCT010000010.1:31741-102882 GCA_021307375.1 Tetraneura akinire
TATTATTATTATTATTATTATTATTATTATTATTATTATTATTATTAATACATACAATTCCGGATTTGTGAACACGTTATATTATTCTATGCGTACCTATATTATAATCTAATACGTATATTTATAATATATTATATATACACACCAAAGTGCGACGATATCATCACAGAATTTCAAGTAGGTGTTAATAATAAGCTAATATAATATATTATATATTTATATATATATACGCGCGATCCATTTGTTTGTAACGACGAACGATCGTTTTGCATATTATTTCTATCGTACATTCGTCGCGTACTTTATTAATATTATTATCATATTATATGCTCCAGTTACAATTTTGTATGATATAATGCACTTATACTGCAAGCTACTCTAATATATAATATAACATATTAACAGAATAACAGAATAGGTATATAGATATATATATACGTGAATACCTATATATTATATGCGTATTGCGTATTATATACTCGACAATTTTTTCTGCTATTTATTATATATTATTATAAATTATGTAGGGTACTCAAACGTAGGTCGATAATATTCGTTTAAGCGAGATAAATTATATTATATACATTTTTGCCTCCCCGTTATAAGTTAATTACGCATAAGATTGACCGGCCGAGTCGATTTAAATAATTGCACACTGCACTGTTATTTCAATAATACCTGTACAATGTACATACTTTCGTCATACATAACCAGAAAGTGTAGTTCATACACTATAAAATCATATATAAAATCGATCGACTCGCGAGATAAAAATTTTCGTGCATTAAATATAGGCACGTTTACCTCTCTATAATAAAAAACTAAAATAGTCGATATCGAATCATAAATGTGTGTACCGTATAATAATATAATTACTTTGTGTTAAAAAAATAAAAAATGATCGGCTATCGCGGTGTTGATAACAGTTTTATTAAATTTCGGATTATGATCGCATTTAAATTTAAATATATATTATCGTCTGCAATCAGCACGTAAAGGTTGCGCACCACTGGACAATAATACTATATAATATTATAATATATTTATAACTTATAAATTATAAGTACATTTAAATACTCGCTTAATACTAAATGCAAGTGTTAACGAACGTCAGGGGATCCGTTTACGAAGATTATAATAATATATTGTAATGTACAATCGTTTAGAAAGTACCTATATAATATAGACGTATCACGGTATCACTATCGTATAGTACCTACTCGTATTTACATATTGTAAAACTGATACGCGAGATCCATTCATTAAAATATTATTTTACGTATATGCATCGCATTAAAAGTGCATTCAAACTTAATATCATATCCTTTTAAATATTTTTCAACACCATATCTGCTCGCGTACCATATAATGTACAATATCATATTGTAATTAGGTAATGGACGTTTAAAAATAATATAGGTAATTGTTTGATTTATAATACATATCATCTAATATAATAAAATTGTTCAATAATATACAATATATAATCAACATTATTTTAATATTATATCATTATAATTGCGAAGACATTTTTTGTATTAACTATAGGAGATTATAATAATATGTACTCGTTATAACTCGTTTTCAAATGAATATATTGTGGTAACTGGTAATGTATATTGTGAATTACCGGAAATCTTTAAATCTTAACCCTAGTAATTTCATTCATTAACCGACCCTAATACAGTAATACCTATTACGATATGTCTAAATATAGCGATTATATTATTAATATATGACAACTCCCAACTTTTTCATCATCTTTCGTAGTTTCGTCAGTCGTCATTCTCCATAAACGTTTTCCTTTCCTTTGAGTATTGTTAGAACGTTTTAATTTTATTATATTACCGTAAGATAATGACATCCGTTTGAAAAAAAAAAACAGAATAAAACTCCTTGAAAAACGCGATGAATAATTCAAAACTAAGGAAATAAAGATTATTATAATATTATATTATTAAATTTTATAGATGTTTTTCAATATAGTACATATAGTATTACATTTGTTATTATGATATTAACATTAAGTAAAATATGTCTAATAATAATAGTAATAATTATTTTATTTAAAATGTAAAAATTATTATAAATATATTTTTTAAATTTAAATATTTACAAAGTTGAAATAAAATACTTCAAAGATTGAAAAATCTAATTAAATATGTATATAGTTTTTATCAATAGTATAGGTAAAAATAAAATATTTATATTTTACTTTGAGATATGAAAAGTAAAAGTGTAAACAAGTCTGCTCTATACGAAAATAAGGCTTTGAGCTTTCTAATAATTATGTACATACAAAACTGAATATGTCTAAAAATATTGTAGTTTGTTATTTACTTTATTTATTTAATAATTCAACGATTTTTCTGTACCTACGTTTTTGCTTGAAATATGAAAAATTAACTTGGTTTTTTCCATATGCCCCAATGAATTCATAAGTTGCACGTAAAAGTATGAACTCGACAAAATCGTTAGAAGTGTCTTTGTAATAATTATACCGCCAGTAGGAGTAACAAACCATAAACGTGAGTCGAAATCTAACGAGCCAACGAAGGTGAATTTATCAAGAAGTCGGAACTTTTTAAAATGGAAATTCACAATTAACTATAAAGGCGACTACATACAATTAAAATAATTTACCATTTAATTATATAACGATTCTTATTTCTTAAGCTCGGGTTAAAAATAAATTACTAACATAAATCAGTTTAAAACTAGAAAATATTTCTCTTACGTTCGTTTAAAATATGAAATAAAAATAAACGTTTAACATTTACTATATATACATTGCGCTATGCCAACCATATGTACCACCTATAAGTTGTAAATATACAGAATAACAATGTAGCACAACATTACAATGTTTCAAGTATGAATGAAGTCTACTTGACTACTAGAATGGGAATGAAAATATATTTCGATTTATAGAGAATATGAAATAAAACGTGTTATTAATGACTCCCTTTTTCGAGATGTCTAAATTTTCGATTCATCGGAACAGGAGTATATAATATATTACATATAGTATAGTAATAACGCATTACACAATGGGGTATTATATTAATAATGAACCACTTTATTGATCGGTTGAAAATAAAAATGCTAATAAGTAATAACTATAGTGGCATTTTTGAAGTTTATATGTATAAAAATCGTATTATGAAAATTGTCTATTTGACACTTTTTTGCGTTGTTCTGACGTTAAATGCAAATTAATTCTTGACGGATACATACTAAAATTATTATTATTATTTATCAAATTATAAACTTCCGTTTATATCTAATTATATTATACTAATGTTATAAATTGATTAGACAAGTTTTTTATGAATTAAAATCTTTACAAATTATTGTCGAACAACGTTAAAATGTATTTTTATTTTTATTGCAGCTTGTAACTGCAACGATCACGCAAAACGATGTCGTTTCGATATGGAACTTTACAAATTGTCGGGCCGAGTGAGCGGTGGCGTTTGCCTCAAGTGTAGACACTACACGGCCGGAAGATACTGTCATTACTGCAAGGAGGGATACTACAGGGATCCTACTAAGCCCATGACGCATCGTAAAGCTTGTAAAGGTAAATATAACTAATATTATTTGCCCTTGTTTTCGTTCTTACGGACGTAAAAAGTGGCGATTACATAATAATAATGCGATGTGATAATATACAAATAAATCAGAATAACTATAGGTACCTCTATATATATATGATTTCATGAAAGTCTGGTATGAGTAAACGTATCGGTAATTACTAATTTTCTATTAATTTGGACAAAGTATTTAATCGTAAAAATATAAACGTTATACGTTAGTACAATTTTCTCATTTTTTAAGAGATATAAAAAATTATCTAAACTGAGGATAACGGTTCTACAATTAAATATAATATATAATATATACCTATTACCTATACATTATTTGTCATGATTTACGCGTTCATGATTAATCGCTTTATAAATATATATTATATACGTTTCATTTACAAACATTATATTTATTGATAAATGATAATTTATATAATAAAAATTACCGTCATAATAAATGTGTGTTCTTTGCACAATTGCATCGTAACACGATCGTTTTTTAATTGAACACCTTGTTTCCGTGCGTTTTCTATATATATTATTTTATTTATTTATCTTTTTGACACGAATCATGTCAGCGAAACGCATTGTGGTTTGTGTTAGGTACGCACGGAGAGAGTATTATTACGTACAAGCGCATAAGAAATTATATTTTATCATCATTTATACAGACTTATTCTCTTATAATAGAAAAAATAAATAAACAAAAATTCTAATATAATAATAATAATAAAGAAAAGGAAATTGAAAAATCGTGAGGATTTAAAGATGCCCGGCATATGTTAGGACACAGAAAGATCCTCGCTTACGATTCACGAACACGGGTGAAACGTTATCAATAAACTGACTGTGTGTATCGGGTAGAAAAACAGTCGTGGGGTTGCATTATTGCCTAAACGTGACTTATGGCGTGAGATTAAGAAGGTGACGCGTCTATTATACCAGACTATGAATAAAGAGGATAAAAGTAATCGAAAAACATAAATGATAAAACGGGCAATAAACGAGACTCAATTAAATAATATAAGATATACCTTACATGTTATTGTGATTTGAATAAAAAATCAATTACATGGTAGTTTTATATTTATGTAATACTATAAGACTATTGCATATTTCGTAACGAGCTTTAGTGAAATTAAAAATTATCACCACTATAATTTATAAAAATAAATATAACAATTAATGAATCTATTACTCTATTAGGTAGGTACTCAAACGGTCAAATGCATACCATTGATTATAAATATCACAATTTATAATCAATAGTTATATTATTTTATATACTGCAAACATTAATCCCCAATTAAAGAGAATTGACATTAAGTATACAATATTTTATATAAGTATTATATATTATTATATTTATGTTTTAATGAACTATAATTATTTGATAATTTAATTAGTATTATTGTAAAGCTGTATAATATTTTGGTTTAAAACTAAACGATTTAAAATACGCGTCAAATCGTCTTCACTCTGTTGGGTTGTGTTTTGGAAATTTAAATTTAAACACATCACATTACATATACGAGTATGTATAGTGGCAGCACGGATATTTTTATCGGATCACGATAAATAATATAACCGCGTAGCAGGGCCAGATTGGACAAATTCGGCCCACCGAGTTTTCTGTAATTTACCGGCCCAATTATTATTTATATATAATATATTATATATATATATATATTATATATTATAATATATTAAACGGCCCAAAATTGTCGCGGCCCACCGAGTTTTACTCGGTAACTCGCCGGGCCAATCCGGCCCTGCCGCGTAGACAACGTAATTAGCATATCAAATATGCATAATATATGAATGAATAATTTATTCAATTATATTTTATTAGCACTTATTAAATGTTGAAATATTATTTGCAATCAAAAATTACGTAATTGTTTGTTAAATATAAACATTTTTCCGATTTAATTTCCTAATATAATTTAATAAATTATTACAATATTATTTATAAAATATGTTTTTACAAAATCTTTTGAATTACAGTAAATATTTTATGATTATTTGTACTATTATTATTTATACCGAGCATATTGATTACGTATAATATCTGATGTTTATAAATTTATTATTATACACATTCAAATTGTTTGTATTAGTACCTATAAAATATAATATGCTATACATTTCCCCCCCTTCCTCAATAACATTATTAATAATTTATATAATATTGTAAAACAGTATAAAAAGTAGTCTAATGCTTATTTAATAAAAATCTTATCGCTTAAACTCATATAATGATATAATTAATTATACACGATAACAAAGTTTTAACGTTAAAAGCATAATAATGGTAGTAGACTTCTTAAAGTTTGTTAATTCATAATGTATTCAGTATTCACCCATCCCATTAGCCATCATTACCACTTTGAAATTCTGAGGTGAATCTTCATCCCGTAATTAAACACAGATTATTTGATTAAAATTTAAATGAAAATCTCTGAGATGATAATTAATTTTAGTTTTTGATATTCCCCTGATAATCAAATCCAGTAAAATCTTATTATCAACTAATAATTTTTAATTTTATATGTATATCGCAGTCTTCAATATTCTTATACTTTAATAATTTAATGGTCAAAATATAATGTTACGTTTTTTATTATACGTGAAATAAATCTACTAATAATAAGGAATAATAATATGTTCTCTGCTCGTTGTTTTTCGTTATTTTATTAATTACATTTTAATTACAATAATTTCTGGTGAGTAGTGATTAGGCCACTACATTTATATACAATTATAAAGTTTAGTATTTTTTTATCTTTATAATATTTTTATATCGTATCAGTATAAATATCTATGTGTTATTAAAATAATGATAATATACTTTATCTTACTATACGCGTAGGTATTATATGAAAGTTCGGACTTCGCTGCAGTTTCACATATCGTGTATTTTTTATTTAAAGTTTATCAACAAAAAAAAATGTTTATCTCACGGCTGAACGTGATCTTTCGATTTAACGTTTCGTCTAAACAATTTACAATTATCTCGTTGAAACGCGGAAATACGCGGATTTACCTATTTGACTTATGCGGAATAGTTTTAAGACTTATCCGTCTGTAACAAACGGATATTGCTCGAAGAAAGACACACACGCACACAAATATAATTGTCAATCGCTGTGATGTCTCTTTAGTGAAAAATAAACTTATTTTCTTTTTGGAAAAGCCCTCCGGAGAATTCGTCGGAATCTCGGAAAAATCCTTTCACTCGTGTAATACAAACATTTCGAATTAGACGCGATTTTCTACAAAATAGATACAATATAAAATAATATATATTATATCCAACTGCCAGAAACCAATAACTGGGCTATAATATATATTTATATTTATATATAATATGTTTACCGTATAGCCCGCAAGCCAAAGGTTAGACAAATTGATCCGTTTCCAGTAAAAACGGATTACACCGCCATTCCTTAACCCCGCGGTCCACTCTGTAACTACCCCCACACTGGACGACTGTGCCCCGTATATATACGGACGTCTTTATCTCTCTGACGGATGCAAAGGGAAATACGGAGGCTTTGCCATCGGACTAATCGAACGTATCGTCTGCATCGCCCGTTCTGCGCGCAGGGTGCCGTATATATACTCGTATATACATTACGTACGTCGAAGGGACGATGGCGTGACCTGATGGATGTGGCCCCGGGTGACTAATGGACTTTTGCGCGGAAACAGCCATAATACTGCAAGGTGCTTAAAAATGGAGAGGGATGGTATTTATTTTTTTTTTCACTGCCCCCACGCGCGAATTTTTTATTTTCTTCCAACGATCCACTCGTCCGCGCCTATTACACGCAATAAAAAATGCAGTCGGCAGTGTAACAACGCGATAATAACGTTTCAGAGTATAAAAAATATATACCTATATATAATAAGTTGATAGTATAAGTTTAATAATATATTATATAATTGTGTACGCGCTTATGTATATATACTCGTATATTTATGTAAGTACTATATATATAATACTGCTGAAAAAAACAAATTTAAAGTTTTTGAAAGTTGTTTTTGTACGACTGCGTATATAATTAATGTTATATGAATTTGAAATGAGCTTAATTTAATATGTGATCAATTTAACACATAAATATATATATAATATATTTTAGATAATATTTCATAAATAAATTTCTTATTATTATACTATAATAAACGATAAGTGAAATTCTAAATTTTTTTTTTTTTAAGTCTTCCATTTATGTGCCTTCGAAAGTTGTTTGATTTAATAATGTAATATTATATATATGTACGTTGTAATACTCAGTATTTCGTCTGATATTCTAATAATCTTCAGAGTTTTAGATTTCAAAGTTATTATCATTACTTTACTGCTGATTGACGCATTATATAGTAAATTTCATTTTAATTATTTTATTACAAATATTAATTTTATTAGTGTGAGTAATATATTTTAATTTTTTAATATTTTAATAAAATGTAATATAATAAATAATAATAAGAAAATATAACTAAGACAATTACTTAAATTAATATTATGGGTATACATTAATAATAATATCATACGAGTATAATAATAACTTATTTTTTTTTATTTTTATAAAATTGTATTTAAATCGATTATAAATTATAATAGGCATAGGTACTATTATCGTATGTCATACGTAGGTATACTATGTCGTTTATTCTTGCATTTCAATACGTCGTTTTTATTATTATTATTATTTATGTTCTCAGGTTAAAACTTTTAAAAAAAAAGTATTTATTATCTAATCTCAAAATTTTCAGAACTTAAATATGAGATATTTTAATAATCTAATACACAACATAATCATATCATTCAACTTTACATAACACGCTTATTTAGCATTAGCGGTTATCAAATAGTTTTTCGATTAACAGATATTTTTTCTTCGAAATTTATAGTTCCGCATAATTCTACGCTATAATCTGTTTTTGTCGAAAAATGTATATAAACGAATTTTTTTGTTTAAAATTCTTAAAACGTATAAGTCGGGCTGCATTTTAATAGAAAATGGAAAAATCACGTGCGCTCGCGAACGCCCGTTATTGTTATTCAAAACGTATTTATTGGTATACCTACGCGTATTGTGCAGAATTACGATTTTCATTCTCAACGAGCGCGCTCGTATTATAATAATATATATAATATATATATATATATAGGTAAACAACGTGTATTATTTTATTCTAATTTATAACAGTACGTACCTAAATATATGCCTAAAAAATCACGTGTGTATTAATCGCAATACGAATTTACGATTGTTATTATTGTATTATAATCATATTTTACCGTTGGTTAACATAATATACGAAAGCCAGGAATACCAAACGAACGCGGTTACGTGTGCCCGAATTAAAATGGATTATAATATTTTCCACCTCGTTATATTATTATACAAATAACGTTAACCGCCTTGTAATACACGCATAATGCGTGGTGTATATCATAATATGCTCCGGGCACGTCGGCGTGTATATCGCTATTATAATGTATACAGTATACAGGGTAATCGATTCGGCTTTTCCACTCAATACGCGAAACTACGATATCATATACGGATTGTATGGTAATTCGGCGAATATCTCGTGCTCCGATCGAATCGTCTCCCGAGGGAATAAAAGCGGGAAAAAATCGTAAAGAACATAATATTATACATGAGGTATAAGAAAAAAAACGGCGAGATTATACGCGCAGAGACATAATTATTATTCCGATATTATTATAATATCTGCGGTTAGGTAATTTATCGAATTCATCCTATACTCGCAACGTGCAGTTTCACTCGGAGTTATTTACATTATTTTTTTTATCGATACCTTATTATTATCGTTACGTTATATTATAATGGCGGACGGTATATATGAACACAATGCGGCTCTTGACCGTAAACTACAGAATAATATTATAATATAGGACGATCGGATTTTCCTGTTACGAGTTTAAAACCACGTACGAATATTAATTTTGAATTTTTCTCGTGTTTTGCGCGCGTTATGTTACGATAAAACCGTATACGATGGTACAACGTATACAATTTTGATATCGCGCCCCCGCCAAAAGGCAAAACTGATAACACCTACGATTTAGCCGAAAGCAATTTCCATTATGACGTATAATATGATATAAATTACATATATAATATATTATATATTATATTCACGATTTTATATTCCCCGATGTATTCTCGACGGGTCGTGTATAGACTAAAAAAGTATAAAAACTCGTTTTATCTGGAGCAATAATTTTATTATATTATATTATTATTATTATTATTATTATTATTATTATTATAATATAGGAGATAGCTTTTACGTTAACATACCGTCGTGTGTATAATTAGCAATAAACCACCGGAGGACATTATTTTTCTATAATATTATATTATTGTTATAACGTTATTTACATATTATAATTATATTATCACTATACAGATATTCGATGCAATTTATTTTCTTTTTAACGAATATATCATTTACATATATACTGAAGTATAAAATATCAAAATATTGAAATATGTTATAACGCAGAGTACACATATTATAATTTATTCCATTGTTGTGTACTCCTCGGGTTCGATTAAATGAAACGGCAGGGACAAAATATAGACGCAGAATACCGCTGATACGATATTATATGTGTATAATATTATTATGTATTATCGAAGAGGCAGATATTTTACCGCAATACATTAAAATCAAATACGAATAGGGGGTAAAAAATGATATTTTTTTGTTATATAATATTTTTTAATCATAAAACGAGATATTATTGTCATTGCGGCATACCGTTAAGATAACAATATCGTGTTTTTATAAGAGCATAGTATTATTATATATATATATGAATTTACAATATAATAATATTAATAAATAACGTATAATGGATATCCGCGATTTCCAAAGATTTTATTTCGACGCACATGACATTGTAGTATTGTACGTTAAAAAATAAATATTTATTCGTTTTATTCGTATTTTTACGATCGTACATAATAATATACACTATAGAGTATATATTATACATATGGTATATCGCCTATACTCGTATATTAGTTCGTAATAGGGAACGTTCACGTAAAACAAAACTTTTGTTTCGCGCAGAATTTTTTGCACTCTTCAGGTGTACCTAATGTTCGTCAAGACATATTATATCGTATACCGAACTTTTCTATAACTTCGTTCGTACCGCGTGAAAACCATATAATAATACGACGCAATCGCTCGTATAACGTATATAGGTCGTTTTTATAAATTTGTTCGACTGTTGTTTGTATATTATTAACATATTATTTGGGAGGCCGCTTAATGTATACGCGTAGAGCACACGCGCATATAATATACGAAGCAATATATACGATACAATAATATGCCTTACAAAATACAATTCGAGAATCGTATTTCTTAAGCTTTACACAGCATATGATTTCAAAAGCAATCACGATGAATGCGTAATAAATAAATTCTTCGGCGTGGTGGGATAAAGATTACATTTTGTATATCATCGATGTCATGAATGTTTTAGCTTACCATTAAAAAGACGCAGCGAAAACGATAATAATATTGTTCTCGAGACCCTCGGGCCAAAAACCACGAGGGAACAAATATATATATATATATACACATGCATTGACACACTTGTATATTTATCATAGTCGGCTGCTCTTGACGATTGGGGAGAGAAAACGCGAGTTAAAAATCGCATCAGTTTCCCGACTATATGAACTATACGTATGTTCTCCAAAACCAATTTCTACTTATTTGGTTTTCCGAGTATTCAACAAGACAGGAAATGTACTTTGCACGTGACTCCTGGTGAAAAATGATACAACAATGATGGATCACGAATTCACGATACGTGTGAACTCGAATGACTGTAGGTGAAAATGACATCGCACTTAAATTAAAATGAGTTTCTATAAACACAATATACTTACGTATAGGTACCTACATAAAATGGCTTTCAAATTTAAATTTGGCAAAATAGGAGATGCAAAACTGCAAAGGATAATATACGAGTATATTATTCTATAGTTGCAACCCTTGTAATAATAAAATGACTAAATATTTAACGCATACGAAAATTAAAACATTAATTTGTTGTTATTCGTGTTGTTATACTTCAAAATAATCAAATTATGTATTACCTATATAAATATAATATAATATTAATAATACTTTTTTTTAAAAACAAACCCTAACATAGGATTAGGGATTACAATGCTTACATATTACTGCCCCAAAATATGTATTATTATACTTATAATAATATATAATACTATACTATAAAGTATAAAAAATTTAATATAGGATTCATAAAAATTTGAAAAATTGCCCTCCTAAAAAAAATATTAAAAATTTTATACAATATTTTATTTAAATGCACCTTTATATAAATAAAAAGAGAGAAAGAGAAATAATTGAATTTTGTAGTTTTTATGAAAATATTTTATACTTACTTAAATCATCTCATATACGATATATAAATTATAACATCGATAAAACTGATACCTAAGTCAAAATAATATAATCATACATTGTAAGACGTATATATCACATAATACATTAATACGAATATTGGTATATATTCTTAATTAAACCCAAATATTATAATATATAGAATTGTTTTTGAATTAAAAGAAAGTTTCTCCTTTTACTTTTTGTCATTATAATCATATTATGATATCATTTATTTTGAATAATGGTATATCTAAATAATTAAATTAAAGATTACTTATATAATTTATAGTATAACGTATAACGTTCCAATGCACATCATTTTATCGAATGATTGATAGCCCGTCAACACTTGCAAAATAAACATTACATAGATCTTATCTAATTAAACCGTCAGATTTGAAAAATATATAAAAGAAATCCATTTAAATGTAAAAAGTCAAACAAAATTATTCAAGTGTGACCCTTTATTTTTATGAAAATAATTTTAGTTCGTGTTTGTTTGTAACTCAATATTTTTTTAAATTCTTCAGATAAAAATACAATTATTATAAAACAAAATGCGCACGTTTTAATTTTTATGAGTATAAATTATAAGTTTTTGGAAAAATTACTAGGTATATCAAAAATAAATTATCTTTGAAGTTATTCATTTTTAATTATATTTTATTTTATTATATTTCAATCAGTAATAATTATCTGATAAATTAAATGATATCTAATATTATTAAGTTTATTTATCGAAGATAATATATAATATATACATATAATTATATAGTTAAACAATTAAAATCAAATATACCTACGTTTAAATTTGTTTGTATAAAATAAATTTATTTTATGGACGCTATAAAACACTAAATATTTAATAGCCACTCAGAATAAACAATCTCTTTGATGTTTACTATAGAGTAGGTGCCATTAAATCCAAACATTTAAAAGTAATATAAAAAATATATATTTTTTAATTGGTATCTATAATAAATATATAGTTAAATCTTGTGTTATAATATATACATATAGGTAAAAACTAATTCTAATTTTATATTAATAGATATAAATATAATGATATAATATATTAAATGTTTGTTTTATAACTGTATCATATATAGTAGAATTAATATTTTTTTTCACCTTAAACATTTTAATTTTAAATACTGAATATAAGACTTTCAAAAAGTATTTTTCAAGAATATTTAACTTAATAGATACCGTAATATTCTGTGTAGGTAGTTAAATAGTTCTTTTTAGTTTAATATTCATTCTCACGTCTAAAAAGTAGTTAGAGAGTGACCAAAACAGGTTACTTTTACTTCTATTATTATGTTACTAAATTTAATATTTATTATAGAAAACTTATTACATTTATCTTCCTATTATGGAATTTTTTCATTTAGCAGGTATTCTCGTAAACTTAATAATTTAACATTATATAGGTAAAAGATATAATGAATTCGCTTTCAAGAATTTGCACAAGCAATGCGCTGCTGCTATTTTCCGCACTATATATTTTAATAGACTCGCCTGTTTTAGTTAAAAACGATTAATTTTAAAATATACTCGTATTTTTTCCAGCTATAAACAATATTTCAGATTCTGAGCGAAGTGATAAACTTGGTTTTATAATGGTGTGCGTCTTTTTTTTATGTCTGTAGACACTTTTAGACTAGAAATAATGCTCCGATTTTCATGAAAATTTTATTGGATAATAGATTTTCACAAAGGTACTATATATAGATGATAAAATTTTGAAACGAAAACGTTAATTTTTTGAGAAAATATAGAACACTGAATATTACCTAACGAGTCTCGATTTTATCTCTATAATGTTTGAGTTCAAAAGTCTGATAATTGTATTGTAGTATCTCCACAAATTGCTTAACTTGTTACAAAAATATTTGAAAAATCGACATACTTAATTTTTTTTTATACCTATTTATGTTTATAGAATTTTGAAACTCTTACGTTAATTTTTAATTAAAATGTAAAATTTTTAATCAATACTAATATTTGATCGAATTTGGCTCAGAATTATATTTTCGAATACGATGATTTATTATTTCATTCAATTTTTAATCAAAATTCAACACTAACCTCTTTACACTTATGTATCCCTTTCCCAGCAGTATCAGCTCTTCTTTTTTTACTTATTATGTTAATTAAATGTGAAATTACATATTATAAAAGTGTCACTGTATATAGGCTCCCAATTATACGTTTGCTATATTTTATTACTTTCTCAAGAATGTTTATATTATATTAAACACAAATTCTCTTATTTCGTTTTCGTATTATATCTTATATACACTTATACCAGTATAATATAGTGCACTTGTAAGTTGTAAATCTACTTAAATTTGATACCGACCCCAATAAATAAAAATAAAAAATTCACAAGTAAATAAAAAAATAAATTAATAAATAAATAAAAACATTTCGTTCATTTCACAGTATAGGAGACTCTAAAAATACCTATAGGTATTTAAAATGCATAATATTCATCAACGGTGGTCCCGCAGCAGTATTATTTAAAAAAAAAAAAACGTTCCCAACAGTTTCTCAAAATGATATTCAACACCTGGGTTACCGTTTACGGGGAGGTCATCCATCAATAGCGGCTGTCACGTTCCTTCCTTCCGCCGACCCATTCCCCGCGATAAATATTAAAGACAAACCGGTAACCCGGTAAACGCGGTAGCGTTACCACCAATAATTTACGCGTAAGTCCGCACACCTCCTCCGTATATGCCCGTGTGTGTAAATATAAACACAAAATAATATAATTAATATCATACCGTATGTTTTTTGTTATTTTTTAATTAACACATCACAATATAACATAATACTTATATAATATTATTATTGTGAAACGCGTGGTGTGAAACCGACGGAAATAAAACAATATACATTATTTTATTATTATCATTCGTGATGTGCCGCTTCGACAGTGTGAATTTCTCGCATTTCTTCCCCCCGAAATTTACGACTTCGCGTATTCGTTCGTCTTCGCGATGGAAACCGGTAAACGGCTCTCCTGGGATGATTTTCTGCCGGGAGTAGTATGTTGACCTATAATACCCGTATGCGTACGCACACACTCGCATGTAGATATGTATATATACATTTACACGATCTGCTATAGTATCCCTTGGAGAAATCTTATCCTCGGCCGAAACACAACATTATCGCGGTTTTCACGATAAATCGCGCAATTTTCTCATTTCTCTGACTGTAAGTTTTCATCCCCTCCCGTAACACACGTCTCATATATACAATAACGGGTATTATTATTATTATTATTATTATTTTTATTTTATTTTATTTTTTTTTTTTGACAAATTGAACGTATATATTTATAACGTATAATATCAATAAGTTTATTATCGGAGAAGAAAAAGGAGACCGGCGAGGGAATAAAACGTAATAAAACTTTATAATAGTTCATTAGCGTGGTCCGACGACGGGCATACGAATTGTCGAGAAAATCTCGATGGGCCGACCGACGACCCGTTTCTATGCTATACACGCTTATCATCCCTTATGGCGTTGAACGAGTGGGTTGGATAAATTATGTGCTTCGGGGTTGTTACGGAGGGGGATGGATTTCTCATATCATTGTTATGTGTATACACGCGTTATAGCAGGCTATAGCGCACTTGATATAACATCTCTATATGGCTATATATATATTATATTATATTATATTATTATGTACAAACGATAATATTGTTGTATAAAAAAATATTTACTGTAATACGTATATAATGTCACAAAAAAAATATAACAAGAAAATACGTTTATATATCCGCGATAGGAAATATGATATCTAAATTGACTCGTATTATTTATCTTTTTTTTTTTTTAATCAGATATAAATGATTGTAAAAACTGAAAATCGCCATGTCCTTGACACGCGATACAAGTGGATAAGTCGATTATATCATTATATTTTATGGATCACATTACCACGTTATTATATTCGTAGAACTATTCGAATATTTTTTTTAAAAAAATACAATTTTAACGAATTGAATTTCTCGAATTTTTATCTATTTATATCATATATAAATTGTTTCAATATTTTGTAATTTAAATTCAACATTCTTCGTTTCATTAATAACAATCGATCATCGAAATATGAGACTATATAAAATTTAATATGAACTATATAAAGTGTATAATATTTATATATTATAGTGCACTAATCACAATATTGTACTCACATATTAGATATAATGTGTAATGATTATTTTTTATGATTCGAAATTTGAAAAGACACAATAATTTACTCTTAAAAAAACTTCCTATAAGTTTACTTAATTAAATATTTACAAATAACTGTTTTACATTAAAATATTTAAATTAAAATTCAATTGTACATCATAATTAGAATTTGTTATTAACTACAATTCAAATAATAATTATTTAATTCTTGGAATGTTTTTCCCTGTAAATTAGAATTTTTCACACAAAATAATATTAATTAATAATTATACTAAATGAATCAATAAACTAATTGATCATTGTGGTTATTTATTAATAACGCATTTCGCTAAAACAAAAATGTATCCTAGCGTGTCACGTGTATATATAAATATATAGGATGTCTATATCTATTTAATAATGTCTTCATGAAAAATTAAGCTTTTTGAATAGTGTTTTTTTTTTTTTTTAAATTATTAGTTATCTAACGTACTATAATATTAACCATATTACTTTTATAAATTTAAATATCTCGTAAAAAAATAAAAAGTAATTATTTTTATTTTTTTAGGAAATGATTAAATTTAAAAAAGTAATATAGATATATTATAGTCTATTACCTAAGTAATAATTTTTTTAAAAAAAACTATTCAAAAATCTTATTTTTTTGCAGAGATATTACAATGAGCGAATAATTCTGCAATGGGACACTCTGTATTATAATAATACATGGTATGTAAAACACCAAGTGAATGTTCGGAAGTTGAAAAAAGTATTCAAATTCACAATAAAACTATTACTTAAAACTTCAAAAACACTTGAAAACACATGTCTGCTCTATAAATATCATATATAGTATATTATTATATATTATACTCATAGTTATAATATAATATATTATATAGGTTTTGTGTATAAATATATAATACATTTATTTACCACCCCTGCATGTTGAAATTATGCTGAAACCCGGAAATACACTCTCATACTGGACGTCCCTTCACAAATTTCCACAGAGAGGGACGGTGTATATAGCATATTATACTATAGAGTGAAATATTCGAAATCGAGAAAAAATTACTAAAATGGTGTAAAGCAGCACGTGCTCCGATTTTGCGGTCCGATAAGTCCAATATAAATCGGATTTTTTTCATTTCCCCCAGACGTAAATATATTAATATACGGCCAGAATGGGGGAGTATAGGGGAGAAATTTCGCTTTCATAAACACGTTTAGGTTACCATACCCCCTCTGTCTGGTATACCTGGGTACCATTGTGTCGCCTGGGTCCGACTTAGTGTCATTCACAGGAACGGGCCCCGATCACCGGCAGATGTTCTCGTTTTGTTCGACTAGCTGCAATAGTTGGTGATTGGCTTATTTCAAAAATACTGTTTATTTAAAATAGAATCGTTAATGTTGTATCGATGGTTATTTGGAAAAATTAAATAAATTAACGTTCATTATTTCGATCCGTTTGAAATCTGTATCGCTACAAACTTCATTATTCCATTTACAAACTTAATAAGTACATAATAAGTTACATAACTTAATAATATAGTAAATTCTATATTGTATTAAATACTAGAATTTTATTCAACATTTCTTATATTGATAATATATCATCCTTGAACTTAATTTCCTATAAATTTTTATATAATTCATTTATTTTATTTTATTGTATTTTTTTATTTATTTATTTAAACGAATTAATATATAAAATTCTGCAATGTTATATGAAAGTGTTCTAAAATATGTTGTTTTTATTTTTGTTTACCATTACATTATTATTTTTTTTTAAAAAAAAGGTATGAATAACTTGAATAATCTTCATGAAATATTAAAAAGTTTTTAATGTTTTTTATAACAAAAAATCTCACTTAATAAAATAATAATATTTACATTTAACGTGGATTTTAAGCATAAAACATCTAATTAATTTTTAATTTACTTGTATTTTTAATTTAAAAAAAAAAAAAAAAGATCTAATAAAAGTTTCACTACCGTTGTCGGTTAATGTAAATTATAAACATGATGCATTTTATATATTCTGCATTATTCGAAAAACGTTGTTGTTTTAAATGATTATTATTATTTAAGATGCCAACATTTATAAATTATTTTAAATTATCCGCATCGAACAGTTTAAATTATTGAAAAATATTTTGTACTCGTATATTTGTCTATTTGAAATTGGAATTGGAAATGAATAGTCAATTAAACTAAAAAATTAATTGAAATCTAGGTATTTTACTTTAATATATTTACTATTTTATACAATTTAATTATTATAATAATAAAATAATCATTTGTAATTACTAATTATATACGAAACACGAATAACGATAATTACCTATAGGTATATAATATTATAATATACTTATATATCTTATTTTACGTTTTTGTTTACGTATAAATATAATACAATATAAAAATTTCAAACTATTTTTGTATAAATAAAAAGTTAGACAATTTTCTTTTAATTGTTATTTAATTATTTGCTTAGCTAATGGAAATGTTTACGTAAAAATTTGCATACCTATCTATACTAAACTGCAAGTCAGACCTTAATTATATATATAATAAAACGATAAGATTAATATTTTAGCTGCAAAGATAAATGTATCTTTTTTTTCTTCTCTTCTTCTTTTTTTTTTTTTTTAAGAATATGCCTACTAGAAACTTATATCTTTGCAGATGGATGTACCCACATGTAGAATTTAGTTTTTCCAATATATAAATAAACGATCTTTCTTATCCGGAAACTGAGTAGGTTTACGAAAAATATGCCGCATAAACTGAAATAATATAGAGGTACATTAATAGCATAATAAATTTACAAACAACAGATATATATTTAAATAAATAAATACGTTTAAATATTATATTATACGTTTTCGTATAGTCGTCGGGGCGTTTTTACGAATTAACCGTTTAAATAATAATATAATATAAATGACGTAATATATTATATAATACAATTTTATGAAATGTTATTGTTTACACTTCACATGGAGAATAAAAAAATATATATAATATAATAAGAGACACGTAATATTATTATAATAATGTACAGATAGTGAAGAACGGTTCGAAACATTTCTTATAATATGTATTGTAAATAAACGACTGTTTTAATAAATTTTAACCCTACGCTCGGATGTGAGTCACCGCTCCCTTGTTTACATCTAATTTTTTTTTCGGGGCGTTGAGGATTAAATGAGAGACTCAATTATGATTCCTCTCCCCCGGTAGAGGGGAAAAAAGGCGCAACAACTCGCACACTATATTATAATATAATACTCGTATATATTATATCGAAATTCCTTATTACACATTTTCGGCATATTTCCGTTGCGATGTGTTCGTTCGGAAAAAAGAAATATTATGTTCATCTCGTTTTGACAATATTTCCGTGCACTACCAAATTTTAACTCTAATAATTCACTGATTTTCAATATTATATATTACCTTTTGGTTATATTTATTTGACAAAGTGGTACGACTTCAGCACGATTATAGATAAATCGTTAATCTATAACCTTGGACTTCAAAAATGGTCATTTAGTTCATTACTCTTTACTCATTACGCTATATTTCTTCGTCGTCGTTTACTCGTGCAATAACAACTGTTTTTTATATACCTAACCCATATTATAAATATAATCTCCATTATTATTATTATTATTATTTTCATTAGTTCATTACTATTTGAATATTTGTTTGTCCCCTTACGACTTTTAAGAGATAATGCAAATCATTGCAGCCATGCGGGTATTATATGTTATTGTCGTATTCACTCAGGGACTACAATCTTAATTAATAATATTTTTATTATTTTTATTTATTGTATCCTAGGACGAGATGAATGATGATTTATAGGTTTGTACAGGGTTAAAGTCGTTTGGTGTGAAGTGTGATGGGGTATCGACGTATTCAATACACAGCATGAATTAAGTTAATATATTGATGCTCAGAAATCGAGGGTTTTTTTCTTATAGAGTACTATTATAGAGATAGATTATAATACGTCTTATACGCAACTTTACAAAATATACTATTTCAAATTTTATGCGGATTGAGTAAAATCTAAAATACGTTTAAAAAATTATTGGCAAATTGAAAAATCTTACGACAAACACAATAACATAATTTTCAAAAATATTTTACGCTATTCGATATCCATCGTGTGTATACATGTAAATACACAAAATACATAATTTATAATGTTATCAGATTTAATAATTTATTACTTTTTCTACGTCTCTATTTCAATATTTATTGTTAAAATAAATAACGCGATTTTATACTTAAACACGAATCGTTTACAAAAAAATAAAAATTTGAATAAAATATACATATCGTATATGTATATATATATTAATATCAGACGGATATTCCATTTAGAGAGTATATTAATATTGTACAAAATGATTCGTGGTGGATTTTTAATAAAACTATCCATTCAAATTTGTTTGTGGTTAATCACGAACAAATGCCGCGGAGGAAATAAAATATTAAATTATAATAACTTGACGTTGAATGGAAGCAAACCGTGGCCGTTTGAAAGTTCTGCGCGTATAACTCGATGCTGATATTCCGAAATAATGGACTTTTAAACTCTAACGCGTTCGTATTGAAAAAAAAAACAAAATAATAATAATAATAATAAATATTGTTTGTTTAATAAATTCAAAATCGATTTATTTCTTTAATTAAAAATCTATTGTTCGACATTTCGTATATATAAATATGGGAAAACGAGAGTTTGTCGTGGTTTCATCCGGCCGTATATATACCGAGACAAATACAAATCGCATATATTATAAGTTTTTATAACCGAACCGAATTCGGCGAGAATTTTCCGCTCGACGGCTCCGAAAGTTTTTACGATTAAAAGCAGAGCGGAAAGCGACTAAAAAAAATATAATATAGGTACAATACGACATATAAAAACGTTGTATAAATATTATAAATTTATAAAATATATACGAGTATATATAGCAGGCTAATAATATAATTAATTAATTAACATATAATAAAATATATATAATATTAATATAATAATTAAATAATATATTATTTTTATCCGCGGATGACACGTGATTCGTGCAGATCGCGACGTACTCGTATAACTAATTGTTTTTCGCGGACGCCCGTTTTCCGCAGATCGCACGCGATTCGGTCGACTTTTATAATATTATTTCGTTTTTTTATTTTATATTTATATAAAACGTATTGTACAATAATAATATACTGGGTGTAAAACTGGTAGTTGATCGTATATATTCGTCGCAAGACGCTTTTTTAATAATATTATATTATTATGCATGCGTACGCGGGAAAATAAATCGACAACTTATTAATGAGTTCGCCCTCGTGTTACGCGACGCGATAGTTTGTCTGCGTCCACCGCAACATATTATAAAAACACGTACACACACACACACATACACATATATTATATGCACCGGAATTCCGAGCGTGGGTTATTATAATATAATAATAATATATATATTATTATTATAATATGGGCTCGTTATTTCAAAAACGCAGATCGAGTATCTGGAAATTTATATTACACGACGAGATAAAATACGATTTTTATTTTATTTTTTTTTTACTCCCAACCCTTTTCTATATAGATTATAAAATATAAAAATTATAAAGTACACACGTCCACGCCAATGAAATAAGGATCGTCGATTCGGTGTAACGTTATATATTACGTATATATGCGAACGGAAACCATGCAACATCCTGACGGTCGCGCGTAGGTTCGTTTTACGATCTAATAATACACGTTTGACCGTTCAAATAATAATTATTATTATTATTATAATATCGCGTATAACATGCGTGTAAAATTGTAAAATTGCAAAAGTCAAACTCGTGCGAACTATTATTTATTATATTATATATGATGTTATATAAAGAAACTTTGATCATTTTCGCGACGTCATATCGTTTTTTACCATCGGGCAAGAGATTTGTTTAAGATTTTCGTATATCAATCCACATCAAAATCGTCTCGATAGGGTATAAAAAAACACGCTATATATTATATATGTAATGCTTTTTCGATACAAAGATCGCAATCGGTTGTTTGAGGACCCCTGTCGTTTACACAATATATAATATAAACGTAAAATATAATGTTTAATTGTGTGAAACTCTCACGTTGGGCGAGGCCATGTTATTTCTTTCAATATTTTTTATATGATAAAAAACAACTTTATAATAATAATAACTGTCGTTACACGAAACTTATTTTATTTTTTATCTAAAGGATTCGACTTCAAATGAGTAATAATATATGCGCATATTATCATATCATTCCTCAGACCCACACAGTCAGTCATCGTTTGTTATTTTACTTATTACAATACGTAAGTACATCGTATATGACTGTATTATTTATTATTTAATAATATGATCGATTTATCAAATTTAAACCGTAGATTAATAAAATTAAAATAAACTTTTTTCACAAATACCACACATCAATCACCTTCTCTTTTTTATAACGTTTATATCCTCCGAGTTCATCCGTTGTGACGAATTCAAAATACTCTTTGTCGTCAAATTATTGTGAAATCACTTGGTTCCCACTATAGTTTATTTCGTGAATAATTTATAATACGTTGAAAATACAATAAATATTATTAAATTATATAATTTAATTATTTAACGTATGTCATATTATATAATATATATTTTGATATTATATACGTTTAGAGCTACGTCACAATTAACATGGACAAGACGATGAAAAAATAAATAAATAAATAATTATATTTGCATAAGTATACTCGTATTATAAAATTATGTATATAATAGGTAATAATAATATGGTATACATTTATTTTCTAATGTTTTCATATAAAGACGTAGGTATATAAAATATAATATACCTAATGTATATTCGATAAGAATGTGAAATATTTTCTTCTTATAGGTAATAATAATATAATTATATGCATATACTAAAACGTTAATAAATCAATATAAGACTCGTATATTTATATTCGGTATAACATACGCGTATATAAAACATATTATATTATATTATTTATACGCGTTTTAAAAAATAATATTTACGAACATTTAATGTCTTTTAATCCATTATATATGTTTATTAAATTTATTTAAAAAATATTTTATAATAAATTATAATTTAAAGTGATTGAAAATTCGTGTTATAAACACTATAACGGTAGGAACGCCATAAGAGTATATTATTATAATATACGATGCATTTCTATATATACGAGCACCTTTCTGTAACTTTCCCGGCACTCTGTATACATTCACACGCGTATCGAGAAAATCATATTTTGGATATTATAACCAACTTCAATATTTCATATAGTTTTAACAATCATAAGGTTTACACGCGCACGATTAAAAAAACCAATATATAATAATATGTATACGTGCCACATACAATTCTTCCACTTAACAGCGGTATACTACAAATAACTTATTATATTATTATAATTTATAATACGCATTATTATACGCGTACACGAGTAAAATGTGAGTAAAGAGTACGAGTATATAATATATAATAATTAATAATTTATATCGTTTTACTTTTTCCACATTATTATTATATTAACAAATCAATTTACATAATATATATTATACGTTTCGAATATTATTCTCGTCTATATTATATATAATAAGTACATACTTTTTTTTATAATAATATAATCTGAGCGATTTATTCGTTTATTATAAATGTATATATAGTAATAACGTTCAGGTGTTGTAGAAGCATATAATATATAATATACAGAGTGATCAAAATTTACATTATATTGATACAAATTGGATAAAATAACACGAAAAAAAGTAGTTGTACTCGTATCATCGTTTTTATAACAAGACATTTCGATCACTCTGTATAAATATATAAAACGCGTATCGAGTATAACGATTATGTGAAATGCTAACGCAGTTAAATGTTCACGAAAAAAATATATATATGTATTAGACGACTCGTGTGCCTTCGGGTTTTGGCCTTTTGCAAAGTACAGTTATATTCTCAAAGAGTCTTTGGGGGTTAAAAGACCGCAGCAATATATAGGATTTAGCTGATTTATGGAAGTCGGCCATAGCGTATACAACCAAAGGCGCACGACGGTTATTTACGCGTTCGCGTATCCCGCCGGGTGCTATACAGTCTTCTTTAAGTCTTTTCGGAAAGGTCGAAAAGTGATGCGATTTTTCAGTCTTAATACGCGCGATGACGGGAGTTATTTCGTTCTTACGAATTGTACTATTGTATAATAATATATTTTTTAATCGTATATTGGCGGACGATTTCGTGTTTATTATAATAATAACTATATATAATATCGCGTACTATCGGATGAATCGCACGCGGTATTTTGCAAATGTTCTATATAGCAATTATAGATATATTATTATAATTTATAACGAATGGATAAATAATTTTATGCATAGACCTTATACTCATATAATATGAGTATAAGGTCTATGATTTTATGGATCCGTGCTCTGTTATCAGTCCACTTTCCCTGGCATTTTATTTTTAATACATTGTTGTACCACAGAATAATAAAATATTATCGAAATATTTTTAAGGCCGATAAATATAACATATGATCCTATTATATAATTTAAATCTCCGTGTAGAAAATGTTTTCCAGGTTTTTTTTAAAAAATAATTAAGTACATTTGCAATTTTTAATTTACTTATAACGTAAAAATAAAATACACGATGTATACGAGTAATATCTTATTACTATTATGTATAACGTCTTTACTTATTATTTATTGATATTAAAATAATTTTGATATACCTACGTAATAATAAAAATAATATGCAAATACATTTTTTCCTACATTAATGCACGATAGTACGAAACTAGTTAATTACGGTTAATACCATAAGTATAAATAATAAATTATTTACTTATTTATATAACAGATGTCAGATGACTATCTTATGAAATATATATTATATTTATATGTCATAAGATCTTATGATGGTTTAAGACTTTAAGTTAAATGTTAAATTACCTGGCATATTCTATTACCGCCGATACTGAATAACTGAATTATACGAAAAATGTAAAATGATAATAATATGTTAAATGATAACAAAGTACGGATCCAGAAATTCTTTCCTGCAGCGAAAATCCATTCGCGTATAATATTATACTCGTATATCACGATCCACCATCATAACCACGTGCGGCGTTATATAGCTTATTAAAAGTCGTTTCTGCTGTTATAATATTTAGTTTTCCTCCAACATTATGCGCTCATACACGTACGGTAGTCCGGTAGTCGACAACGACCATGGTATAGAATATAGCAGATAATCACGAAGGGTCGTTATTTAGTCGTTTGAGTACGTCCCACGCGGCGAGGCGTTTTCTTCGCGGCATATTATATATGTTTTATTATTATTATTGTATTTGTATGTATATATATATATATATATACATATATAGTAGGTGTCGGCCCGCGCCTTTAGGGGACCGTATTAATTTCCACCGAATTATATTGGTCGGTTTATTAAAAAATTCTACAAAAAAAAAATCCATCGACCCCTTAATATAGTATATTAACAAAAATAAATTAAACGAGCTTCCCGAGTAATTATTATGAACCGTATATTATATACTTGTACATATTACATATTATATACACAGTGTACGTCAAAACGCGAGACGATTTTAAATAATATGAGACTGTTGTAGGTACGCATAATTTAATAATAACGTGTGTGATCCAATGTTTTTCAATTCGAGAGTATAACGATTTTACGTAATATATTATTTTTTTATAAACGTATAATTATTATAAAATAATATTTTATAGAATAATTTACGCGTTGAATTTACCTAAATCGTACATACACATAATAATATATTATATTTGAATATCACATAAATAATATGTTATTTTGGTCCATAAATGTATACCTATAAATCTATAATATTTTTTACTCGACTAGTAATTATACGAATTTAAATTTCGGTATACCTAAATTATACCGTAAAATATCATTTAAAATTTTAAAGTCATATTCATTCATATAAATATACATACGAGTACATGATTTATCTAAATATTTCAATCCAGTGGTTATATACGCGTGTTATGACGCATTCGTGTCGGAAATGATTACCCTGTATAAGTGTCCTAACCTAAAGGCAATGGATATATTATAATAATAATAATCGATATTATATATTAATATTATATACGAAGGAGATAAAATTTAAAAACCTGTTATGACGGAGAGATTCGACTATATATGTATATGGACCAGGAAGGACCGATAAATATTTTTATAATGTTTCTCGAAGTGCAAGAGATTATAAGGGTGGCGATAAAGCGCACGCGATCAGTAAATTTCATTAAAAAACAAACGTGAATGTTTAAATTATTGGATCCCGACGACCCCTGTTATATTTATTTTATACCTATATATATATACCACGGGAATTAACCCGCGATTCTTCGATTCTCGAGACTAATTGCACATCTAACATTTACCGATCGTAAAATAATCGATTTTTATCCGTTTAAAAGAAGATTGAACGTATATAAAAAAAAAATAATAATAATAAAAAGAACGTTCGTATAGAGTTCAGTGCGCGAAACCGTGAATTTATATCGGTCGGACGAAGTATCTAGTTACGAGACATAATATATACCCATATTACCCACCTATATGGCTATATATATATAACCGCAATATACTTAACCGCGGTAACCGAAAATGGATTTCGTGCACCAAATATATCACGAATATTCTGCTGGTACGTATTATAATATTATATATTATACCTGAGTGCACGTAACACGAAGATAAGTCTATTTTTTATAATAAATTATTATTATCATTGAATCGTCGAGAAGAGGTGTCTGGTGTAGATTTTATTTTTTATTTTTCCAAATAGGATTCCATTAGCACTTCATATTCTTAAATAATAACCTCCGGTTGCTCGTCGGTAGCCCATCGTCATTTATATATTATATATTGCATTGATTGTTGTTCGTTCTAATTATCATACTAATAAAACGTTTTATTTATCGGCCGTTATTTATAACACTATAATACGCCGCTCTAAGCCCGCCACTACATAAAAAAAAAAAACATCTCCGGGCGTCGATGCGTGCACACGCGGCGGTAAAAGTCAGTCGAGAATAACACGAATGCTATCGATAATCTTTCGTGATTGATTGTCGTTTTTAAATATTTTTATATTAATATATACCGATTTTGAAACGTTTCGTAATGTAATTATTACACGCGATCGTATTTTCACCGCACAAAAATCGACTTAATTACTGGGTATACCTATAACGATAAACAATTTCTTTTTTTCTGTACGAACGTGTAAAGTAAAAATACATTTTATAAAATCCTGATAAAAAAACAAAAAATTTAATAACCGGAAAACTAGGCTAAGGTGATCAGAAATACGATTCTTACATTACGTACAATCTCTATATCGTTTTTTGTATCATATAATATTATACATTTTGCATCAATCCACGTATAATATTATATACGACATACGAGTATATCGGGTTCATATAAAAATAGAAGTGATTATAAAAATAAAAAAAAACACGACTTTATATATTACATATCTTCAAATCACAGTCTTATAGACGATATATTATATACGTATATAACATGAATCTATACGCGGCTTACGGGCAATATAATTAATATTAATTTTGATAACAAAAAATTATTGTTTTTATTCGGCTAAATGGTGGATTCGATCGATGGTATACGAGTATTGTTCGAAAACTTCTAAAACAATACTTTAATCCAAGTAGGTAACTTTCGAAATATCGATGCCGATCAGCTGTATAATAGGTATATAATAATATACATATTATAATATGTACTTTATAATAATCTTATCCGCAGTGTCGTAACCCTCATCGAACCACGCTATACTCGTAAAAAACACTCGAATGTTTAAATATAAAAATCGCAAATGTCTTTCATAACTTCCCTGAAAAATTTCGGTAACGATCGCTTCGGGCATTAATGACGGAACGTTGCTTAATTTTTACTTTTTATGTTTTTTTTTTTTTTTAGTTCTTTTGCCTAAAGTGTTTACACAAAGTCGTCTGCTGCTCATTTTCTCGATTTATACACACACACACACACACACACACTCATATATATATATTATAAAGGGACGACGAGAGTGGATTTAATAAAAAGCCCCAAAGGGCTGCGTAAACTTGTATACGCGATCGCCTTCACCTTTTGCGTAGTATTTGCTTTTCTATACCGAAGTCTTTCGAACCGTAAACTAATTTCGCTACCGTGCTGTTTGTTTACACTTTTACAAATATCATGTCTGAGCATTGCATACAGAGTGGCCAGAATATTATCGTGTTACAAAAATAATAGATTTGTAACATTGAAAAAGTATATTAGGTATATATAATAATAATAATACGATATCGTATAGGATAAAGTATAACGTGAAATTTCGATCACTCTGTATATATATATATACCAACTCTCGAACGCGCGTTATGCACCATCCAATCGACATTAATACGAAACGAGATTCTCGAAAGGAAGTATAAAAAGATTATATAGAATTTTTGTTTCAAATGAGACGTATCTTTAAGGATACAAAAAAAATATATATATAATATATTAATATTATATATCGCGATAAATGAACGCGTGTCAAGAATAAGAGTTTAACTCCAGGGAGCTCGGGCAATGTTGATTCTAGCGGATCTTCCTGCTCCTTTGCCCGTTCGTGTACACGAGATAAGAAAAAAAAGAGCGACGTTAAAAAAAAGTACTTACGATTCGATACAGTTAAAGTTTTATTGATGGTGCGATATTAAGTCTGTAAATCAATCGAAATAGTTAATGCATCGGCCAGGATCCGAGTCAGGTCTCATACAAAAGTGGCGGTCCGATAAATGTTTTATAATAATTCAAAGATGAATTTTTACAAAGATCTAAAAGGAAATGCGTTCCGTGAATTTTTATTGTTTATATTTTTTTACAAAAAATAATGTCTTGAAATCGATTAAAAAACGCTTTAGAAAAACGAAAATATGATTTATAATAATTGTAAAAAAATGAAAGATTAAACGGGATGCCCCCCATTATCTGTGCATTATATTTATATATATATATATAATTATAAATTTATAATTTCATATTCGTATAATCATAAAATTTCGACTTCGTCGTCACAGTATAAATATAATATAATTATAATTATATATATTATTGATTTCACATTTATTTATTTATAAGAACACGCAGTATTAATTTATGACTTCTCTTTGAGCCTTTTAACATAATTTTATTTTATGCTACAAGGAGGTATTATAATATAATACATATACTCTATTTCGCCACTTATACGTATATTATATTATATGTATAATGCGTACACAGAACAAAGTTATAATATATAATATATGTACGTGATGTCGTGATCTATAATCAAATAAGTAGGTATACCTAGCTACTACCAATATAGTTGTAAATGTTAATGCATAAATTATATAATATACGTGATTAATTTGTTTATATAGTGTTCGAGTATAAAGTTATTGTTATATATAGTATATCCTACGTATATATTATTTTCCACAAAATATACAATTAAAAAATGTTTAAGTTTATATTTTACGCATATATTAAGTACAAAAATGTGATTATTTATTATATGTGTATGTATACATCATAACATATTATAATATGTGGGATTATATTGTTACATTTTATTATTTTGTATATAATAATAATAATAATATTAATAATAAATTATAATCGTAGATCGTATAAACGAGATTTTCGGGCCTAAAGGAGAAAAAATCACCTATATGAGACAAATTATATATTGTGTTATTTTGTGTATATATATAATAATAACGTATCTTCGGTAAAACGTTATTATTATTATATTATATTTATTATGTAGGTATATATTTATAAATTAGTTTTAAATCAAAATAAAATATAATTGGAAAATGTGAAAAACGTATAATTATTATTATTTATTATTGTTGCGTGAAAGACAACGTCATTATTAAAAACCTTTAGAGGGGAGGGTGTTTGACGGGTTTGTCCCTATAATATTGAACCTGCAGCAGGCTTATATAGGAAATTATTCCTATTATAATTAATTTCATTCGGTTCATAAAATCCCTATAATATCCCATTCGTTATGGTAATTTTCCAGGGAATTAAATTCACCAATCGGCTGATTGGCAATTAAATATTAAAGAAAATACTTTTGAAACTTATGCATCCAGTTTAATACGATTTTGTGATAAATTTTAGAGCGGAAACTAATTTTACAGTACATTTGTCGGTTTTTATTCTAGTTTATCTGTACTCGTTTATAACAGTCACAAATATATAATATAATATATATATATATATATTTTACCAGTCCCTGACCTGTATTTGGACACCACTAGAATAATTCTTTACAGCTTACTTTATATAGTCAACCTCCGTTTTTCATCCCCCGAAGTGCCGGTGATTTAGAATCTCCTTAAAGAAAAAACTACTATCTGACTACATATATAGATATCTACTATCTACTTATCTCAGTCCTCCACTTGAAATTATAATTCCGTAAATTTATCGCTAAATACTTGTATATATACCTATATATATATATATATATGTATTACTATTTCAGTTCAGTCTTCGCACAAATTCACTCTTCTAAATGTGTTTTTAAACCACCCAGCAGTATAATACGTATTATAGGAGTATTTTATAATAGTTCTACCTTCGCTTTCTGCTATCGTTTCAATTGCATTAAAGTTTGAGTCCAGATATATATAATATAATAGCTATTAATTTGTTATCGTTTAATATTTTAATATAAACTATACGTAAAATATATTTAATTTAAATTTTATCTAGATTACGCGAGTATTATTATATAATATGATTTAATTTATACGTCGAAAACATGAATATTTATAATATGCATATAACTATACCTGTATGGCTGTATTTATAACTAAAATGTAATTATTCAATATTTCAATCTATAAAATATTCGAAATAAATATGGGATGAAACATTAATTATTTTAATAATACCTACTGTAGTCATACACATTATAATAAATAAAATAGTAGTAAATTAAACGTATTATTGTGTCGTTTCGCAGATAAACCATATTGATTATATGTTGTTATAATAGTATAATTATGAATTCTGATATAGGGCAATATATTGCAATAATAAGATTTAAGTAGATTTGTGACATTAAAAATAATATTCGTTGACTGTTTTTCAGCGTGTAACTGTCATCCGGTCGGAGCATCCGGCAAAACGTGCAACCACACCACTGGCCAATGTCCTTGCAAAGACGGCGTGACCGGGATAACTTGCGACAGGTGTGCTAAAGGATACCAACAGAGCAGATCGCAAATCGCGCCATGCATAAGTAAATTTCGATATGTTTTCATAAAATTACAATATCACTCGATCATAAATTAATATAATTAATCGCCGGCATACATACGTATTATTATTATTATTATTATTATTATTGTTTTACAGAACTGCCATCAAAGATTTTCGTGACTCAAATGTCGGCCGACGCTCGTGCCGCTGGAAACGACGAAGGTGACGACGAGGATGACTACGACGTGGACGACGAAGACGACCATCGTGGTATATATTATAATATAATAATATAATTATTTTGTAACGATATTTTTGCTTACCCGTTTTAAAACATTTTTTTACGATTTTCATCGCGATTTCATTTTATATTCGTTTGGAACAACAATATATATTATAATATATACGCGTCATATTGGAAATGAAAAATGACTTTCTTTTCGAATGGAATAAATATATTTTGCAAAGTACTTATACATAAATGTACACGTGTATAGATAATAAATAAAATTGATCACTTGTGATTATTTTTTATAATATTTTATTAAAAATATTACACGTGTGTATAGGAAGTCGTTATAGACTGTATACGTCGTTTAACACGGAATTAATAATAATTGATAAGCACGTGAGTTATATTAACATTTTATAGGCACATAAAATTATACCTATACGTTATATATTATGGAAAAATACACGTTTGGTACGCGCCTAATAAAAATTCTGTCTATTGTTTTATTGTGTATATATAATAGTATATACACGAAATATTCGTTGTTGTTGGCCACCATCCCATAAGTTAATTTGAATAAAAGCGCTCCAACCATCGTCCTCGAGGGATTTAAGAATTCATGGGCGAATAAGTATATATAGTTATAGTTATATAGGTCTGGTCGGGTACGTCCAAATTGTTAATGGATTACATCTCGCTCGCCAACCAAGAGGGTGTAAAGCCCATTTATCAAAGTCGAATTCCCTTTTTTAAAAACAAAAAAATAATAATAATAATGATAATGATAAAGATAATCGACCAATTTAACAAGCGTTCATCGCGATAGTATAAACATGATTATTTTCCTTATATTCTCGTTGCTCATTGACGATACGTATACGTTTTATAGGAATGTCTATATACGATTTTCGTAATCCACCATCCCTTCTCTCTATCCCTACTAAGTGACGTTTTCAATAGAGTTTTATGTTTGTTTTTTTCGGTCGCTTTGATAACAATATATATACGTATACGCGTATAAGATATATCTATATTATTATAACGAAATGGCCTATTTAGAATATATATATTTTCAATTTGATTTTTATTCGCAATCCCGAAATAAGCGATAACGTGAACGTATTTTTCTTCCAGTTTAGAGACAATATGAGGAGAAATAAAGAGGAAACGTTCGATTAACTAACGGTATATATTTATATAATACGATTCGAATATAAAAATCGACCGCGAGAATATAATGACGCGTCTCTGAAGACTATTATATACATACACTATACACACGTATAAATACACGTACGAGAGGGGTTAACTTTCTTGGTCTGAAGACCGTCGTACGTATACAAACAAACCGTTAAGCAATTTACCGAAGACGTTATCATCATTAAAGGGAGGCGTATATAATGACCGACAACCCCGTTAATATTCCCGTTTATATATATATATATATACACACACACGTAGATTGTAGATATAATCGTATTATAGAACCGTGCACCTCTGCGAACGCATTTTCGTGCTTTTTCGATTACGTGAAAAACGACATTTTATATCGTGAGGTTACCACTCGAAACAAAACAACAAAAATATAATATTATTATATTCACCGCGGTGAACGTAACTTATCGAAAACGCGCGTTCTCAGGAGAACGTATTAATAATAATAATAATAATAATAATAATAATAATAATAATAATAATAACTGCAGCGAATGTTCGTTTATGTTTATTGCTCTTAAAATGCTCGTAATATAATTATAATACATTAATACGCTCAGACATAAAATAAATAGTAAGGCGAAATTCATATTTAATTTATGATAAATGCGATATTTATAAAACACGTGGATGAAAAGAAAAAATATGCATATCTTATATCTAAGTATATATAATTTATTATTATTATTATTATTATTATTATTTTTATATGGTCCGTCTGTGGTTTATTGTACACGAGGGGATATAATTTACGCGTGCGCGTCAACATACGTCTGTATGTGTTACCTACCGCGAAGAGGTGATAACTGGGCTATTAATTTATATCCAAACAATATAAAACGCTATTGGGGTGGTCGCTTTAACTATTCGCCGCAGTTCAACAGGTTTACGTTTCTGTATATTTTATATTATTATAATATATAAAAACATATTATTATTATTATTATTAAACAGTCAGACCGTGTTTGTAATTTTTTTTTTAAGCATTTCATAAACTAAATATTTTATTGTGTAAAACCTATATTATGATTCTCGTATTCGTAAGACACATAATACGTATATAATATATATAAAACGAAAGAAATTAACGCGGAACAAAAAACCAACTTTATGTGAGCTCGTGCGTCGAGATTAAAAGTCGTAAAAAATCGAAATTTTCCCTTGACCGGCGATGACAGAATTCAATAATACGATATAATAATATTATGATGATGAACTAAAAAATAACGTGTTATGCGTAAGTAAATCATAGCATAGCAGCGATACACGATAGATTGAATATTATTTTCACACGGAATAGATGTTATATAATAATATTATTTTAAATCCTGGTCATTTATATTTCTATATATTTATTCGGCAAACGAAAAATTCTTGTTTTTTCCACGGTTTGTTTTTTTTTATATATTTTTATCACCTGTTTATATACTCGTATGTATAATATGATTTTATACCGCTCGGATAATCGTTATTTATGGTTCCTCGTATATAAGTTGTATGTTATAATATATTACAATAATATATATTATTATAAAAATAAATGTTTTCGTTCGACAGATCAATGTGGCAAGTGTCGGTCCGGAACCAGGAGGCTGAATCTGAACAAGTACTGCCGAAGAGATTATGGTAAGTGTATTTATATTTTATTATGGGTGTATACGATGTTATTTTAACAAGATTTTCCGTATATATATATATATATACCAAAGGACGTGATAATATGACGTGTGTATATACATACGAGATACGAGTAAAAATGAAACTACATACGGTATAATATACAGAGTGAACGTCAAACGGGAGTCGGGAGTATTCTTGAAAAACACGTATACGACATGCATAATATACGTATTATTTTTTTCGAAAGGATTTTTTATATAATATATAAATAACGAAACAAAGATATATAACGTGATAGAACTTAATAACTTTTTACGCATTTTTGAACACGACGTATAAAAAAATACACACATATATATGATACGCGAGAGAAAAATGTAAATGTCATACAATATATATATTAATATTTTATAATATATTATGTATATACGTCTTGTCAAGTGGATACCGAAGTATATGGCGACTATATACATAATACTCGTACGTTTGATACGTGTTCGACGTTATACGTATACGAGAAAGGAAAAAGAAAACAATAAAACATATTATAATCTTTACAGATTCATCTCTACATAACCGTCGTATTCGTTTTATTTTTTATCGTGTTTAATAAAAATAATAAATTAACATAACGTAAAACGTATTATTATAATATACCTATGAGAAGAGCAGTGGGTAAATATTTTCTTCTTTTTTTTCTTCTTCTTCTTCTTCTTAATAGACGCAACGAAAGTTTTATTATAATGATATACCGCAGGAAGATTCGATACCTATATATTTAAAATGTTTTAATTTCCACGTTTCGATTTTTATTTTAACAATATTTTTTTACGTACTTAAGTATCGTATGAGGTATGACGTATACGTGGTTTATATCTCCGTGACTTCTCGTATAAGTTCGACTGTACTGTAATGTATTACAAATCGTATTTCACCAAAATGCAATTGGATACGACTATAAAACGTTTTCGTCTTCATACCGCTATAAATTTATATAATATACGAGTACAATAAAATTTGCGATCGGTTAAATTTCTCGGACGAAATTATTTTCGCGAGACCCAATCAACCCCCCGGAATTATACGCGTTTCAGTGTGTAAAATTCAACGTCGGATTACCATAAAAATATATACAAATATACACCGTATAATGTGTCTGAACACATATACGCGAGTATATGGAAAAATCCATTAAATGAGAACCACTAAAAATGCGTCCTATCGCTGCAAATGTAAAAAAAAAACAACTTTTACTTCGCGTACATAAATAAATAATATCGTGTAATAATAATATTTGTTTTTATGTTTAACGTAGCGATATTGGGCAAAATATCGGAACCGACAGTGACGAAGAGCTGGGCGGAATTCACGATGAACATACAATCGGTGTACAAGCGCGGTCAGTCGTCAAGACTTCGCAGGGGACCGGCTAGGCTTTGGATACACAATAACGATTTGAAGTGCAAGTGTCCCAAGATCAAGCCGGGAAGGTGCGTAGACATAACATAATAATATTATAGAAGACTATAAATATCTTTTATATCATCCACGTCCTCTTTTATCATCGATTATTGCACACTTTAAATCGTTTAAATAATTTTTAGTTAGTAGTAAATAAAGATTATTATTGCACTTATACTTGAAAATATGAAAAATCGAGTTTTCATTTATCGCATATTCGCATTTATTATTATACCAACATTTTTTGTATCATTAAATTGTGTTAATATTGTCATTAATACACGTGGTTACGTGGAACTTGCATTGCGGTGACCATTAATATTTCAGGTTATAAATTGATATTAAATTGTATATCTAACTATAAGGGGTCGTATCATCTGTAAAAATAATATTTCAATGAATCATTATATTGTTATTGTTGAATTTTGGAACAAAATGCTAGTGGTGCGGTCACCGATTCAGCCTGGGGTCCATGAAAATATAACAAATGTCCTATAGAAGTTCATGTAGGGTGCGGGTTACCAAATTATATATTCTGTGAGGATATGTTTAACGGTTTTTGCATGCTTCTCGCATAAGGAGGGTACATGTTCTGTTGGATAACAATGAGTTATGTGACCTCTCACAGCAGAATGTCCAATTCATAAACGATTTAGTAATATTTCATATTTTCTGAAAACGTTTAATGTAAAAGAATCCTAGAATGGTTATATGTATTTTATTTTAATTTCTGTATACTTTAAAGTTAAAAATATTAATATATGTATTAAGTGCATTACAAATTTTATTCCGTTATGTATAGTTAATGAAAGTTTAAAAAATATAAAATTTCCATTTATAGTTTATAATGAATATATTATATTATATAAATTTTGTAACTCTTGGATAAAATAACTAAAAGGTATACGTATAATATTACAGCAATGTACCCAGTTATCTTAAGTAATTCATGAGCGGAAATTGAGTAATGATGGATTGAGGTTTAGAAAAATATTAATAAAAACTTTTTTCTTCTGCACAGCCTTCTAAAAAAAAATTCAATCAAATTTCCGTTTATTTATGTTTCGTATACTTCATATATCCAATATCATATTATTCTTACGTTGTATAACTCGAATAAACATTTTATTATTATTATTATTATATTATAATTATAATCCTGTGATCGTTTGTTTTGCTCGTAGACTTTATCTGATACTCGGCAAGGAAAACGACGGCGAACGGCGGGACGGGCTGGTGTTAACGCAGAGGTCGATAGTGATCGAGTGGAGAGATGAATGGCACAACCGCATGCGGCGGTTCCAAAGACGGGCTCAACAATGCGATTAAAACTGAGAATATAATAATATAATAATATGTAATGTTGTCGCCGCCGAACGACACGACGACCCACCGTGTGAAATCATCTCTATATAATCCTTATCATCATCCCACATCCATCCCTAGGATCCTTCTCGACAATAAACATTATATTATATATACATATATATATATATACCTAAAACTTAAACATAGGAGTTATAATATTATATTATTGTACACGAGAGTCGTCCCTTTATTAAAATAATAATTATATACCTAATCGCAGTTCTTTTTGTCATTGCCCGTAGGTAAATATATATAATATATAATAGGTATATTTTATTCTTCTTCTGACGTATAAGTGTGTATACAGTTGTATAATGATAACACTACACTATAATATTATAGCTTCGAACGAGAGATCGGAATATTTATAATACAATACATATATAAACATAATAATATCATGTAGAATTGTAGACGTTAATCGTTTTTAATTCGTCGACGTGTGCGTGTTGAGTATTAATATTGTTGTATTAGGTGCGTGAATATATATTATAAAAAGTGCACGTTAGATGTAATGTGACATATTAGATATATAATATTTATATACATATATATATATAGACATTCTTCGCATTTTCCCCCTTCCCCGGGGACCCGATCAATGGCAGAAACGGGATCATTATCGAGACATTTTGTCCGAGCCTCGCTTGCCCGCGAAGACCATTACTCAAAGGCCTCTACACCTATCTGGCTGTCTATACAATTTTATACAATTTTAATCGAATAACCCGCGAATGGCTAAAAATTCCAAAAATCGTGAATTAGTCTCTGCCAGAGTGCCCCCTTAGTTCTTCTCCGTACTTAAAATATAATTATTTTATTCATATAATAATATTATTGTCTATATACGCGTATATTTATCGTATTTCATTAAAGTCTCTTAAATGTTAAATCATATTAGGTTAAAGTATCGATTACCTTTTTTCATTCGTTCTTATTCGTATACGTTATACTATATTATATTACACGTATTATTATACGATAAATTTATTACGATACATAATATATAGATATATTAGATAAATATTAAAAAAATAAAAAAAAAAAAAAAATACTTAAATTTATTATAATATATATATTATGTAGCATAAAGGAAATAATATTTATGAAACCCAAATGATGAATAATCCATTTTTTTTTTCAATCGATTCGAATTGATTTTTCAATTAAATTTGAGAATTTTTTATCGGGGCCAAGTCCCCCAGAACCCACTTCATTTTCGCCTATGTAGTGTATAGAGAAGAGAGTATATTCTCGCGTATTGAAAAACATAATATAGGTATAGTAGTTAATAGCTATATAATATACCATAATATATAAACGATTCCTATAAATAATATTAGGTATATATTATAAATAATATTTTATTTCAATATTCGCCTATTTGATAAATTTATTTATTATCTATGTATGTCTAAGATTTTTTTAGAACAAAATGACTATCCGCTCGTCTGTCATCAATCTTAAATAATAATTAATAATTATTACGTTTTATAATAGGTACACGCGTTAAACCTGAACAAAAATTAAAAATCTTTACCCCCCTTTCGTAATGGCATTGTTCCCGTTCTATTCGTGTTATATTATTTAAGTAGTAATAGTAAATATTATATACTGTATCAAAACAGTCTATTTGCCACTTATTTTATATCGTAATAATAATAATAATATGATTATTAAATATATAATAATATTATAGCGATTCGTGTGGTGCAGAATATTATACGATCCGAGGGATTGCAGGGGACATTTTGGAGACCCTAATTTTTTGGTTTTAATCACGCATTGACCTGGATTGAAAACACGTGTCGTGACAAAAAAAAAATTTCGCACCCCCAAATCGGAAATCTTTAACGTCCTCTTAATAATAATCAAATTTACTTTATAGATATAGAATCTTATATATTATATATATATATCGATAATTCCTATTTAAAATTTTAAGGTACCTCGGTTTTAATTTATATAATAATATATTATACGTGTATACGCTTATTTTATTTTTTTTTCTTTATACTGCGTGTTTGATAATTTATATTGTAAAGTGTACGATTATTTTATTTATAATTTATATAAAAGAAAAAAATGTTTTTATTTAACATATATTTTATTTGATATACCTACCTACCACCTATTTTTTAAAACATTTATTTACTTACCATTTTCCTCCATCCCTCAGCATAAAAAAAAAAGAGAGAAAAAAGTAAAAAAAAATAATAATTTGGTAATAATTAAAATGTAAATATATGATTATTATATGAGAATTTACAATTTAATATACTTATAATAATTTTTACGAAAAATAAATTTTATTAATAATTTTTTTTACATATATATATATTACCCTATTATTATAAATTATTATATTTGTTATTTAATTTTGTGTTATGTACATTTTAATATTCTCCTTCTCCTCCACTCTAATTTATTTGTAATTGTAACATTTCACTGTAGAATGAATTATATGTATAATCTTTTTTCATCCAAATAATAAAAGTTTTTCGTGGTTATATCGTGACTTAACAATTATATATTATTCTTCATTCGTTTTTATACGTTATAACGTTATATTTACCTATTATATTCTAATTCTATCCTGATATTACTCGAAGAGATAAAAGTTATAGTAACGAAATTATAAAAATATTACTTTTTAATTTAGACGGATATATTACCTATATAAAATCCAACTGGTAATTTATATCTTTCAATAAAAATATTGCACATTTATTTTTATTCATTTTATTATTCATATTTAGAAAATATGATTAATTATAATAACTAAAATTTCTAATTGTACATACCTACTTAAATAGCCACTAACTAAATTTTGTTAACTGCAAGTGTGCAAACTTTGTTACCAACAGAGTAATGTATTCTCGTTAACATATTGTACTATTTAAGGTCGGGACACACATGATGACCGCACTGTACCCGACCCGCGTTTTAGCCAAGTGTTGATCGAGGCACGATTCGTCGTTCACCAACGTAGCTCGTAGGTGTCGCCCATACATACTAGTAGCGATTTTTCAGTTTGTTTCAGTATTTTGACCAGGGCAGATGTGAAAACTATGTTTAAAAGTTTTAAAAATAATGAGTTAGCTATTATAGCGCTTGCGTTAGAAAAAGAAGACGAGAAATGGAAAAGTCAACATACAAGAAAAAAGAAAATGTGGGTTCATGTGTGCATGAAAATCAAGAACCATTGAAGGGGGATTTTTCACATTATTACCTCATCTAACAGATGATGAAACAAAGTTTTATGAGTATTTCAGAATGGCTCAATCATCATTTTACGATCTTCTAATGGAGCTGGAAGAGAGGTTGAAGAAACAGGACACTTTTTGGATGCTATCAATAACACCAAAACAACGTTTGGCTGTATTTTTAAGGTAAGTTTTTATATACATATTTGTTTGTATTTATTTTAAAACAGATTTTAATTTTTTTTTTTAATTGGACATATTGTACATATTTTACTTAAAAATTTATTTCTCTTCAAACCTTTGGAAGTTAAGAATCCTACTACCAAAGTCTTATATTTCTGTATCTATAATAAGTACATCTCCAATTGAATGAGGAGATGAATATGGTGTTGAGGTTGTTGAGTCAAACTGTGATGATGATGCTGTTGAATATGGTTTAGGTATATGGCTTGGAATGTTTGGATTGTTTGGAATGCCTACATTTTGCTTATTGCTGTACATAAACTGCTTCATCTCAAATTCCTGTGCTATAGAAAATATAGCACTTTTTGCTTGATTTAGTAGTATAGGATTAAGTGACTTAAGTGTAGGAGCAATTCCACTCAAAAAAGCATCAACTGGATGCTTAAATGTATATTTGACTTCTCTTGTAGATTTTTTATTTTCTTCTTCCTTCTCAGCTAATATAAATGGCATTAGCTGGCTTTCTGGGGAATGTATATATTTTTCTTCATGCCTTAATTTTTGTTTGAGTGGAGGTTTAAATGTATTTTTCTTTACAGATGCTTTGACTAAAGTTTCGGTTGTAGAACTAAGAGTATCGCCATTAATAGAATCAATGAAATTGTTTTGAATTTCAGTTATTGATTTCTCGTTTCTGTCTCTGTCATTCTGTAGCTCACATGTTTGTTCACTGAATTTTGCCGGGATTTCATTATTTTCTTCAAAATCTTCCACGCCAGATAGAGTGTCACGGTCTAAAATGTGTGGCAAAGGAAACTCAAGAATGTCTCCGTACTTATATTTTCGATTAATAACAGCAGCCTGTCCAGATGCAGTTTTCTTTTTTTGTAGAGTTCTATGGAACTGATCTCTAACAGAAGACCACTTTTTTTTACTTTCATTTATTCCACCTAAAACATGAAACAATAGTTATTTTATTTTAAGCTTACTACTTGAAAAAATGTAATGATAAAAAAATGTATTTTTTCAGGTTTCTTGCTACTGGAGATACTTTTAAGACAATTTCCTTTAACTACGGATTAGAAAAATCAACAGTTACTGCTACTGTTCATGATACCAGCAGAATAATTGTAGATGTTCTTTTAATGAAAATGATGCCAGTACCAAACCAGGAAAAATGGAACAATATAGTTACTGATTTCTGGACTAGAGGTGGCAGTTCCCAAACTGTATTGGAGCCATTGCTCCCATGCCCCCCTTGAATCCGCGCCTGACTTATATATTAATATCGTGAAATATTGAAATCGAATTCAAATTTCAGTTTTCGTGAAAAATGTCGTTTTTTCTATACCGCTTAGGGTCAATTTTGGAAAATTCAAAAAATGACCTAATTATAGTACCAACTACATCCCTTTTCCAACCAGAAACATATGCTATTCGTGAAAATCGGAGCATTATTTCGGGTAGTAAAATTGTTTTCAGACATAAAAAAAAAATATTCGCTTCGCTCAGAATCTAAAATCTAAAATATTATTTTGATGTAATTCTTTTATAATTAACAAAGAGAACAATTTTTATTAAGTACCTATAATATTTTGGTGTTTAATTTTATTATGCCCCCCTAGTAAATTTTCTACGGCCGCCCATCATAAAAATAGATAACATAACATTAAATATTTCAAAATACGTACGTGACTACTAGATTTATAAAAATATGCGCCCTGTACGCATATAAGCATACCACACATTGCAGACCCATTATTTATTAATTTATTAATTTTATTTATTTATTTATTTTGAGACCCATTATACGAAATAACGAACCTCCATTGGCTGTATTATGTCATTGATAACTGATAACATTAAAATGTTGATAATAGTAATTTTTATTTTTAACTCATATACGTTAATTTTTTAATTTAATATTCCGATCTTTTTACTCGTATATTATAATATATTAATTAAGAAGATATGTTTTATCCAACATCGTTTAAATATGACGAAAACAATATAAATATTGTTATATGTGATGCCAAATCAATAGCAGATATAAATGTGTGGATTGCCGAATTTAGTAAACTCAATAATTTGTATTGGAATTTTAGGTCAAATACTTATAAAATTAGTCAATACTGTCAAAAATATTTATCAGTAAAGAATACTATTATCAACATCTCAATGTTATCAGTTATCAATGACGTAGTACAGCCAATTGGGGCTCGTTATTTCGTATGGGTCTCTACTTTTCTAGCAATGTGTGGTATGCATAGATAAGTATACTAATAGATATATAGGCAAACTGCAGTGCAAATGTTTGAAACATTGTAAACAGCGCTCCCGGTGTTTGATGTAAAGAACTAACAACTAAATGGACTTTGGTACACAACACACAACACCCAATAATTTCCCTTGCATTTAAAATGTTCATTTCATTATTATAAATTCAATATTTATTATAAAATATAATATAATTAAATTATACAAATGTACATATTTCAATTTTGTTTAATATGAAATCAATATTTATTATTAAATATAATTATTTAAAATTTACAAATTACTTAAAAAATAATCTTAATATATGAGTAATTGTAAAATATTATACAAATGTACATAATATAAAATCAATATTTATTTAAAATTTAAAAATTACTTAAAAAAAATCTTTTACTATTTTATTTATTATACTTTTTTTTTTTTTATTAAAAGTTTCATATCTTTTTTGTGCTTTAATTTTTATATGGTCAGTTTCGTTCTCATGAATTTTAGTTTTACCGACCAATATTCGGTTAATTTGTAAACACCAATTGAAAACAATAAGTTTAATTAAATAATTCACAAATATTTGAAGAAACAACTCGGAATGAAGAGGGCATTGTATACTTTTGATATTTACATTTTTATTAATAATTTCAACTAATTGAATTTTTAAATTTGTTTGATGGCTATCACCTACAGTACAGCTATCACCTATAGTACAGCTACCAACTACAGTACAACTACCAGCTCTAGTACTATTTACTATATAAACATTTTACATTATACTATTGGCATCAATTAATTAAGGAGCATTATTTTCCACGGTAATGTTCTTAAATAAAGAAATTTAATTATAATACACTTACATAACAAGTTATCATTATTTTTGACTTCTAACGTTAACGTATCATTCAACAATTGAATATCAGAAATGTTTATTTCATGTAATGATGAGTCTGGACTATCTCTAACATCACTTTCAATATTTTCATTACCTAAAACATATACATTAGGATTAGGTACAGCTTTAAAAAATAAACTTTATTTGTATTATTAAAAACATCAATATTATTACCAATAACTGTGGTTTGAAGATTTAATGTTGGAATAGAAAATCGTTTTAGCTTTTTAGTTCCTGGGCTATTATCGTCAGGTCCAAAATGATTTGAACAAACCCTTTTCTTATTATAAATTGCCTGAGGATCTAACCCACTAAATTTCTCTTGGCCAAGTATTTTCACCCATTGTTCCAAAACAGCCAAATACAATTTTGGATTTGGAAATCGGTGGGAAATACCATCTGAAGAAAATAATTTAGAAATATGAAATATAGTTTTAATTAAGAATTATACATATCAGTAAGTACTGTGTGTACTTATCGGTTATCAAGATTACCTAGGTATAATATATGTGCGGTATGTTGCGGTATATTATTGATAAATTATTTCACTTCACTCAAAATTTTAGTTACATTTTTTATGTTTTATTGCCTTACACATTTTCTTATATTTAAATATTTTGTTGTTGTATTTGAAGATTTTCAAATTAAAATAGTAAAAATTAATAGTTTATAAATTACGAACAATTTACGATCGTATAATACGTGGTATATACTTTACTTTTGTATCACCGTACTTTTAGAGTTTTAGAGCGTATCATAATACTATATATGCACAATTATACGTCTTAACACACAATTGGAAATACGGCACTATTATATAGGTAGGTAGATACCTAACCAATAAGTACCGTACTGTGTATTACAAATTATTATTAATAATTCTATGTAGAGCAATAATTATTTATCAAAACCTAATCATTTGCAATGAAATGTAAGCATATTTAAGACATATAAGACATTATTAATTATTGCAATTGGATATATTACAAAAAAATATTATGGAAACTTACCTTTAAATGTGCAATCTTCAACACAACATTTATATGCTCTTCGACCCATGATCGATATTATAAAAACTAAAAAGTAATATAACTTCTACAATATTGTAATATATTTATTACTTATTGTATTATTTTACAATAATAAATGTTCATATAATCAATAAATGTATGTTACAAAAACAGAAATCACAAACAATAGTCATAAACAAAAAACAGTTAGTAAGTAATATCATTGAAAATCAATAGTAATATTAAATACAAACATTGATTATGAATAATCAATGATACAAATAACGGAATAAGGATAAAAATAAAATGACTAATGTTCAGTGTTCACGTTAAAATACAAACCGTAACAAGCATTGCGGGCGGGAAATGAAACATAAGAGCGAATGGCAATGTGCCAGTGTGATACCAAATTTTTTTTTGAGGTTATATGATATTAGAGATCCTAGATATTGATGAGCGAACTACAGTAGTGGTTCCATTTGAGCCTCCATTTGAGTTCAGTGATTTGAGCCCATAGAGTTACCACCCCCTGGCGGTATGCTTATATGCGCCCTGTACTGTACAGTAAAATTATTATATACGTATAGACTTACCTTTAAGCTTTAACTGCTAATGTAGTTGAAAATTTGAGATATTATTCCATATTCTATCTTTGTATTCCGAGTTTTTGTATTTTTCGTTGGTTTGGTCGTAATTTGACCAAATTGATTATTGATAAAGTGATAATTAATATTATAATGCGCGGCATTTTGAAATACCTACCTATATTCTTGTATATCATCAATGTACAAGATCCATATTGTATTAATATTTAATATACCATAATTAATTCCTTTTTTTTTTTTTATATAGAGAAATAATGCTCCGATTTTCACGAATAGCATAATAATTATAATTCCGGTAGGAAAGTAAATGTAGTTGACACTTTATTTCGGTCATTTTTCGAATTGCTCAAAATTTAAATTATCCTGTTGAAAAATAACTTCAAAAGAAGTTGACAATGATAAATCCATTAGTTACATTCGGAAATACGATTTTGAGCGAAGTTCATCAGATAACATAATAATATTATGTATTGATTAAAATTTCTTGTTTTTCCTATCGCATAGGGTCAATTTTTATAAATTCAAAAAATGACCTAAATAAAGTACTAATTACATCCACTTTCCAATCCTTAACATAATATTATGTTATTTTTGAAAATCGGAGCATTACTTCTGGTCAAAAAGTATCTTCAGACATAAAAACAAAAAAACACACATCATTGAAAATTCGGCAATATTAACATTTTGTCATTTTGACGTAATTGATTTCAATATTTTACGATAACTCAGGAAACATTATAAGAGACTTGAAAATTTAAATTTTATAAGGTGTTGTTCAATGTTCACATATATACTTACATTACATAAGTGATACAATTTTACGTTTATTTAGGTATATCTAAATTTAAATTAGTATACTTATGCTAATTGCATTTTAATAAATATGTGAAAATGCAATTAGCATAAGTATATTATCTTGTACATTATCTTGGCTACATTATCTAAGCTTTGATTTTCACTAATTTTTAAATTTAATAATGTAACAAGATTAGAATCAATAGGTTTTTAATTAGAATAAAGTAACATGTAACTATACAATTAATGTTCATATTAAATGCATAAACAAAACGAATAAAATAAATACAAACTAATTTTTAATTAAAATAAATTTAAATTTATAAATCAGATATTTTTTACAAACACCTACTTTACATTTTACTTTTTTTTATTTCTACGAAAATTGTAATTTCTAGACTTGGTGTATTTTTTCTATTTATTCATGTTTTTTATTTTCAAAAACTAGAACAGTAAAAATTATAATTCTGTATCAACATTAATTATGTGTATTAAATGTATTCAAATCATAATGTACGTACGTAGTATATAAAATATAATTGTCTACTCAACACGTAAATATTTATTTATGCACTGAAATATTAAAATATATTATGCCAATAGGGCAATCGATTTAATATAAAAATAATCTGTTTTTAACTCAAATGGTTTGTTTTTCTAATTTAGTCAATTTATTTATTTTTAAATGGAATACTAGGAATAGGTCAATTTAATTACTTTAGATCTTAATAGAAATCATAGCTATATTTAATAAAAAAAACTTTATTGTCGGATCAATATTTAATTTGTTATAATTTATAAAACTATAATCTTTTAATTAGATATTATACAGTACTATTTAAGTTGATTACAAAAATAATAATTTTAAAATTTATTTTTATTTTATTTATATTTTCTTACAAAATTATCACTATTTAACATTAAAATAAACATAAAAATATCAAACAGTATATAAATAAAATAATATTTAATATAGTATAGGAATAGTATGGTATATGGCATTGAAATATTCAACCAGGTATCACAATAATGCAACCACTACATTTGCAATTAATAGAATAATAATTATCACCCATAGACCTGTAAATAAATTTTAACAATTTAATATATTTTTTAAACTAATTAATTATAATCTAATTTATACCTCTAGTTGAATCTTTCTTTAATATTTTAACTACTTCTTTGGTCTCATTTTCAATTCCAGCTGTTGTTTTATCCATTTTTACTAACAAGTCATCAACTAATTCTGCAATATATTTTACATATTAGTACTCTCTAATAATTCAAATAGATATTATACTAACCATTTTGTAAATCCACTTCACTGCTTATTGTAATAGCTATGTTTTTTTGTCTCGTTACAATTGATGCTAATTCATTTAAGCCATCATCTTGTTCTATAAAAGTATGATATAATTTTATATGCAAATATGAAATGAACCTACAATATTTTCAATTTATACCTTTGAGCATATATTGTTGTTGTTGTTTAAGTACATTTTCATCAAGCAAAGGTTTTTTAACATCATTAAAATCATCATTATCATCATCACTGTCCAACCAACCAGTAGTTGGTGCCTCATAATTTTTTGATGCTGTCCTGCTAGTACTTGGTTTCATTAATTCATGACGTTCTAACATATTGCTATTATTTCTAACAATAAAAATGTAATATATAGGTAGATATATGTTAATATTTTGCATTAGTTAACATAACATAACACCAACATTAGATTAATAAAATAATTAAATATATAAATAAATAATACATTACTTATTTTGAAAACGTTGATTTAATAATATATTTCGGCTTTGGAGCAGCTCAAGCATACGTTGACGGCGTTCTTCTTCATCTATTGTACTGTGTTATATTATAACTTAGGAAAATTTTATCTTCAATCATAAACACACATTAAATTATATTAAATAACAAAGGATACACTGTTCTAGATATAGCAAGTCCTTTAAGTTTATAAGACAATTGTTGAACTTCATCAGTAAATTGTTTAAGCCTAAGACGAATTTTCGATGAGCACAATACATGTTTTTCGGTAGACCTATGTTCCAATTCTCGTACATTTAATAATCCTTCAATTTCTCTATACAGCTTTTCACATGATTCATATTCTATCAGCCTGAAATAAAATCAATTATGTTTTATTAAAAATATAATAAAATCTACACTTTTATAATTTCTAATATTTTAATAATAAAATAATATGAATATTTTATTCCAACCATTATTCAATATTGCCATTTAGGTATATAGTGTACTGTTTAGGATATGATGACATAGAAATATGCGGTGTTTATTGGTTTTAATAAAAATTTGATATTGTTCACTAGTAAAATTGAGTGTTGTCGTTCGCGCATCAGTTGGCAATAATTGATAGTTATATTAATTATTACTACAAGTACATTAGGTATACATCAATGCCATGGAAATTTTAGAAAATAACACACTAAAATAATTTAATTTAATTTATTTTTAAATTGTTAAAATTGAATAACCTCATAACCACAAGATTACAATATATTATATTAACATTATAACATTTATGCTTTGGAACAATATTTGTATACCTTTACTTTTTTTAAAATGTAATTTAATAGTGTATTGAAAATACTAAATATGGAATGATTAATAAAAAACTATGTATTATTTTAAGTAACATTGGTATAAATATTGCTTTTAACTTATAGACATACAAAAATACAGAAGCATAATATTTAGGAGTTAAATGTCTTAAAAACTAATATAAAATGTAATTTATAACGAACTCATTATTCATGATTTCAGCAATAATTTTGGTCATAACTCATAAATCATAACAAATGATCAAACAATAAAATGTCAATTATCAAATAGAATGTAAATAAACTTCATTAATTTAAAAGTATCAGTCAATTATAATATTACATTTAAGTATTTAACTTAGTAACTTAAGCATAACAGATGGAAAAATAATTATCATCTTACCACGGATCGTTGTCGATGTACACAAGAGCCATGATGTCGGATCCTGGACTGTGTAGTCTTAGTAATATCAACTGACTAACATCATTGTAAAAATAATTTAATTATTAGTCAGTCGACACTAAAACATTCAATTATAATTTATATTTAAAGAATACGAAATACAAAATAAAATAACAGTTATAATATTGTTGTTGCTAATGTTGTTATTAAGATTAACGTTCATAAAAAAAGTAAGATATGTTGCTTACGGCTCGTTTATCTGTAAGCTATATATTAAATTATTAAACCGTGATGCTTATAACTACAACTATTGTTTTGCTTAGTGTTTACAAAAATAAGATTATACAAAGATAAGATAAAACGTTATCAATTCAGACATCGATATGATAAAGAACAGCTGTTTCATCACATTGCCCATCTGTGCCTCGATTCTCGATTACGGTTCTCCCGCCAACCAATTACCACTACCCGGGCGGATCAATTATCATAAATTTTGTTTTTTATTTTTTTTCCCGACCCGCCGCCGTAGCGCTTTTATCGTCTATATATCTATCATCAGTTGACTTGACAGTGTTCTGCTCTTCACTCTTGCTATTTGCTAGTGTGTTGTTAGTACTTCGTGTCGTGTTGGTGTTACCGACCCCGTGGCTCATTGTCCGTTGCAATTGGTTACATTCTCTTTTTGCACCGTTCACACGGTAAATCCGGGCCGACGTGTCCGTTTGACAACTTCCAATAAGTTTTTTTTCGCGGGTCATGTAAACTATTGAAAAAAAAACCCTCAAAATGCCTTCTTTTGGCCAACAATATGTCTACAATGCTTTCGTGTGATATATGACGAATGGAACTATAACAACAACAACAACAACTATTTGACCGTAACGATTATCCGTCGACGACCTCGAAGTACATACTACAATGTCCAATAGGTAAGTTAATCCAAGTCCATGGCCGACGGACCGAACGAACTAATGACTGTCGTGTACTCGTGTTGTCATATTATAAACACTCTGTATCAACAAACGTCTTTTAGTTTTTTCAAGTTGCCCCTTGAATTTTTGTTTCTTCTTCATTTTTAATAATTTCAATTAAAAAATTGTGCCTCTCTAAAAACTAGTACGAATAACATCATCAGTAATTCCCGGTTAAACTAACACTGATGATACGTTTTATCCACAATATGTTCCTAGCATTATTACAATTTTAATTGTTTTTACACATTTTAAATGTTATCTATGAATTATGGTAATATAATAGTTTTCTGCGATAGTTTAATTACTCATTATTTTGGTTTGTTTTGACTACGTATTTTGATCCGCAGACTATACCACTGCACATGGACGTAACAACCAAACTCATAATATGATTGTAATATGAACATTAATAATATTATGTATATGATGCTTACTCTATGTGTGTAACTATTTATAGATACATTTGTTCGTAGTTTTTTTTTTATACTAATAATTTTTTATTACTATTGTAAGTAACATGCTTAAACATTTTTACCTAATCTCTCTTTTAATAAAATTAACATTATCATAATATTTTGTCATTAATCAAAACTATATTTTTATTTCTTTATACATATAGGTAAAACTATGATGTTTAATTTTATTGTATAAAATATATTAAATAGGAGAAATTATCTTTAAATTTTGTAATATTCGCTTTAATTTCCAGGCATAATTTATTTTTTTTATTTTACTTAAATTAGTTCTATAAAGTAAAATATACCCCTATCTATTTTAAAAATTGAATATTTTTATAAACACACTTGTAGGTAGATATATCTAATATTTTTTTATTTTTTATTATCTTATTTTACATTCATGTTTATTCTATTGTTTATTTACCTATTGTACTCACTGTTATCAAAAAAAATAAATTCTGATATTTATTTAATAAATAATAAATATTATGATTAATCTCTTAAATGCAAAGAAGGTCATCAATCTTTACTTGTTTTTTAAATGTATAAATAATGGTTCTATAATTACTTACCTGAAATTACAGACCGTAGCAGGCCGAACACCTAAATTAATTTTCCAATTATTATTTTAAGATTGATTCATACGATGTTAGTAACCCATCAAAATAGTTTTGTTATTTTACATTGATATTTATATTAGTAATTATTATGCTGATATATATTTTTTATATCAATTGTAAGAATTTTTCATTTAATTTTACATAATTTATTATAATATAGGAGCCTACATAAAAATGCAATAATAGATAGGTAGGTATTATAATATTAAAGATTGAAATAAATAAAATAAATAGTTTAAAATATTATTCAATGCCTAATTTTTTTCATGTATATGAATTTTCTATACCTACTACTGTTATGCAATACCTATTATTGATTTGTTAGTATATTTACAATGTCATAAAATTTATAAATTTTAAACAATATGTAGGTAGCTATATAATATAAATAGGTAAATGTAATTATTTAAATAGGTAGGTATTTCACTTACTTAATATTATTCATAATTATTACTACCTACTAAATATTTAGTATATACTTATTTACCACCTACTAATTATTATCTTATTATATATAATAACACATTAAAAAATCTAATTTGTTATTTATTTTTCTTACCAACACTGAACTGCTTTTATTTACTATAATTATTAAGCTTGAAAACAAAATAATAATTTATATAAAACAGTCAAAATTTGAACTTAAATAATTTATTTTAATTTATTAATTATGTATTATATGTATTATTATAATGATACAAATGTAATTAATTTACAATAGATAATACCTAACTAAAATAAATATTTAATAAATATGTTTGTTGATATTTAAGTAACCATTAAATTATTTGTTAGTTAAATAATATAAATATAACCAATCTAACCAATGGAGAGTTATAATTACTTAAATTCAATTAAGAATTGTTTTTATGAATTAAATATATCTAACTTACTATATAGATTTATATTTTGTTCATATACATAACATAATACCTAAATATTCATTCTAAAACTAAATTAGCTATTTAAGCTTTTGATTTATGTTATTATTAAATTACATATTTAAATATACAATTTATATTTTATAATATAATTTTTAATTTATTTATCTTAGACTAAAATATCTTTTGTGTTAGGTATATAAAATAGGGATTAAACTAAATTTTGACATGTTGATGTTTTAAACATATTAAATTTTAAAATAATTACTTTTTTAGCTAATTACTTGATTTATTACTTTTTAACCCCTATATTAACAAGACTAATCGACTAATTACCTACTAAATTATCTATTAAAAGCAATATACAACAATAATTTTAATTAAGTATCCTTTGAACAATTTGATATATAACAGTTTTTTTTTATTGCTACTAACAATTAGGTAGGTACTGTTTATTTTTTAATATAACAACTTATATTAATAATTTATATATTAGATACTAATATTACAGGTACTATATTAAACCTACTTAAAAAAAATATAACTTAAATGTTTTAGAAATTGTTTTAATTATTTATCTATCTAATTTAACCATATACCAAATGCCCAACTAGGTTTGTCTTTGTCAATAACTTTTGATCTATTGCATATTTTAAAATCTATAGATGCAAACAAATCTTATATTATTTTTTCATTCTCATATTTTTTTTTTTTTTTTTTTATGTTGTTAAATTATTAATTTTTATAAAGTACCTATATCCCTAGTTATAATTTTTATAAATTTAAATAAAATAGGTAAACATTTTATATATATTTATATTACACGTAAATTATGTTGTTGTTTTTTTCATTATAATATGAACCGAATTATAATTGTTTGCAGATATCAATTAAATTGATTTTTAATAACATACAATTTAATTGTTAGAATAATTCCTAATTAGTTAACAACGGTATCACTATGGAACCTAACTGATATGTAACATTTGCTATCATACTTTTTGACATAAAATTTGACTAAAATTTCATTTTTAAATTATACTTTTTCATTTAGTTTGGTCAATAAGATTTTTTTTTCAATTACATATTTAGATACCTAAATTAAAATTATATATTTTAGGTATATCTCTTAATTTTAATTATTATAACATTTTTATTTTAAGTAAGTACACAAAAAAAAAAAAAAAAAAAAAAAAAAATGTAATGCATGAATAGATTGTAAAAATTAGAATTTTTAAACATGTTATTGATCAAAAATTATTGACAGGAACAAACATTAGGTATATTATAACAAATCTTATTATTATAAGATGAAAAATTAAAATTATCTTAGATTTGAAAAAATTTACTTTGAAATATAATTAAGAGATATTTAAACTTCATTTAATTTTGCTAGCTACAATTACAATAATAAATTAATACAAATATTCAAAAACAAAATATTTTATTTTTAAATTTAAATTATTATAATTTTATTTTAAAAATCTGTTTGATTTCTTTAATTTTCTCAATAAAATGACAATTCAAAAATATATTATAGTAGATTATTAAAAAGACATATAAAATAATATAAAATTCCATTGTCATTGATTATTAATATTTTATATTTTTATTTAAAGTATTAACACAGAGGTTGTTTAATTAAAAAAAAAAAAACCATCAATGTCAGTTTTTTGTGTAAGATAGAAAATTAAATCATAAGTATTCCTAAACTGAATTATATTTTGTAGAGATACTCTAGGTAACAATGATTGTATCATTATATTACAAGAGTTCAAATAATCTCATTTCATAATAGTGGTAACAAAATCAAATTTTATTTCAAAATGAATTCTCTAGCCTCAGGCCTCAGCGATGTAATTATTGAAGTTTTATAGTTTTATTATGCTATGTTTTTATAATTTTTCGATGAAATAAATAATATTTCTCTTTAAACATTTTAAAATTAGTATTTAAAAAAATATAATTAACAATTATATTAATTACTCGCATGAAAATTAAATTACATTCTAATACAATGCATGTTTAATAAATATACTTATTGTAAATGTAATACATAATAATTTACTTTTATTTAGAATGGCATCCAATAATAATACCGAAACCACTACTGATACTATAGAAATTATTACTCAACGGGTTGTACAAGCACAATCAAATCCAATATTTTTACAAACGACTGCAGCACAAGTAATTGCTGGATTATTTGTTTGGACAGCAGTATTTGTTACATGTCAACAGGTAAGTTATATTATTCTTAAAAATAATTTTGCTATAGCCTATAGATAATATAGACATTTTATTTTTATTCAATATATTAATAAAATCATTATTTTATATTAAATTATAATTTTATATTAATTTAATGTGTAAATAAATTTATTGATTTTAAAATAAAATATTAAACAATTTAATTTAAATCATTATAGTAAAAAGAAAAAAGAATAAAAAAAAAGGAAGGGAAAGGATAAAGGTGTAAAGAGGATAGTGTTGAATTTTGATTAAATTTTGAATGAAATGATAAATCATAGCATTCGAAAAACGATTCTGAGCAAAGTACTGTCAGATTTGGGTATTTAGGTGACTCATTTAGGGGTTTTATGATAAATTATTTATATTGAATGTAGAGACTGATAAATGTAAAAAATTTTAATCAGTACATATATTATCTGATGAACTTCGCTCAAAATAATTTTCACGGATGTAATGATTTATCATTGCATTCAAATTGTAATCAAAATTCAATACCATCCTCTTTACACCTGTATCCCGTCCCTTTCTTTTTTATACTTAGCACAGCTATAAAAAGAAAATTGTTAATAATTCACAATTAATTGGAACTGAGTTAAGTAAAATGTTATTAATTAATTAATTGAGTGTCATAAAATTTTCAAAATAAAACAAAAAAAATTTTAATTTTTAATAACATTATAGTAAAAAATATTGAAATATAATTAGAAGAATCCATATAAATACTTTAAATATTCACCTTACCGAAATTTCAACTTTAAACACCTATAAAAAAAAAAAATTGAGACTTGGAATTTTTCTAATATTTTGATATGATGTTAAGTAATATGTCAGTATACTTCAGTAAAATTTTCAGACGTTGATGCCCAAAATTACCAATTTTATCAAACATTATATACATAAACACGAGAATTTCACAAAATATTCAAAGTCGTGTATATTTTAGAAAAATTATTGTAACAATTCCAAAATTTTACCACATATATATAGTTTCTATATGAACACCCAATAAAATTTTCTAGTCTCTAACTTCAAAATTGAGTTATCATAAAATATTGAAATCTAATTCGTCGAAATTTCAATTTTCATGAAAAATGACGCTTTTTCATTTTTTTGTAGTTTTTTCTATCGCATAGAGGGGAAAAAATTACCTAAGAAAGAACCAGCTACATTCACTTTCCCACCGGAAACATATGATTTACGTAAAAATTGGTGCATTATTTCGGTTAGTTAAAGTGTCTTTAGACATTAAAAAAAAAAAAAAAAAAAAAACATTGTTAAACCAAACCAATACATTCTTCGCTTCACTCAGAATCTAAAAATATACTATGATATAATTAGATAAAAATGTCTATACAATTTTAATCTTTCACATTATGTAAGTGTATGTTTTTAATTCAATATGTGTAGTATTAAACTCTTCTTAAAAAAATTTATTGACAATTTTAATATTTATATTTACAATATAATATAGTAGATAGTTATTATCATTGATAGAATTACATTATTTTCTAGAAAACCTATATTACGAGTAAATGATTATTTGTCATTTACTCATTTGTAATTATATTCAGTGGCACAACTAGGGGGTATTTTGGGTGTCTGGACAACCCCCTTGGGCTGTATTTTTATGAAAATGTCGTTTAATGACCATTGTAAAAATATTCTATTTATTTTAAATTTAGGTATAACACTAGTAAATAAAAGCAAAATAATTCTATAAACTAAAATACGGGACACTATACAAAATGATCAACTTCCCTGATATTGTATTGGTATTGCCTGTAATTACCCATTATTTTTATGTTGAGGATTTGCTGCTTTATTCATAATTTGATTTGTTTAAAATATTATAAAAATATAATTAATACCTACGTACGACGAACTCATTAAATAAGTTAGGTACCAAAAACGTATTAATTTAGAATAGAGGATACCCCCTCGAAATAATCCTAGTTGCGCCACTGATTATATTTATAAATTTCAAAATAATGTTTCCTGTTTATAAAATAATATTATTAGTTATTATTGTAGTACCTATTTTTCTTTATTTTATGTTTGATGAGAAAAACATAAATAAATTAGGTATAAATAAGGAAAATATAATGTTAATAATAAATAATGAATAAATAAATTTAATTTACAATTTCTTAATAATATTAATATAATACTTGATAATATTAACAAATCTCTTTATACAATTTTATCTTACAAATAATACAATTCTTAAATGATATTTTATTTTTCTATAATATTAAGTATATTAATATTTGTATAAATTATTAGTCATTATTAATATATTGTCAGTAGCGTGTTAGGGGCACTTTTTAAGAGCAATTGCTCCTCAATTAAAATAGATGGTTAATTAAGGTAATAAAGTGCCAAGTATATGTTTGGATAAAGTTTTTATGTATATTTAATTATGTACATAAATATTAACAGTGGTGATAATAAAAACTTATAATATATTGCATTGTAATACTATAAAACAATAATTATTTTAAAACTATTTAAATTTATTTTATGAGTATATATTTTGGTTGTTTATAAAAAACATGTGGTGGGGTACTTAAGATTATCTTTGCTCCTCATTGAAATATAGTTCAACACACTAGTGTATATTGTTATATATAAACCTTTATGTAAAAATATAAGAATAATAATCATGATGGTGTGTCTAATCATAATAATGATACAAGGTTTTGAATATCAACTGTCAAGGTGAAATGTGAATTGTAGTTTAAATGAGTTATTTTTTATTCCGATCATGATATTCATCATAAAATACTATATTTTATTAAAAATTAATATTTTTATTTAAATTTAATTTGTTTATACATAATATTAATCTTAAGGCAATATTTTTATTGTTATTATATTGATCAAGTAAAGAAAATTAAAAAAATGAGTTATAAAACATACAATTATTTTGTCTGAGTAGTATTAACAACAAACAACCAATAATAAGTTATGCAAAATAAAATTAAAAATACTGTTATTATTACAAAATCAGCAACAACGAAGGAAAATAATAACTTTAAATTTATCAAATTTACATAATACATAATTAATATTACTTTTTATTTCTAATGACCAAATACTATTGTTCTTTACCATTTCATATTTATTATCAATAATATTATATGTATTATACATGCCTAACTACTGTTTATTTTTATGTTTATATAAATATCAAATTTATACTTGTATACATCTAAAAAATTATCTAAAATAAAATATGTTATAAAGTAAATATTATGTTAAAATTGATTTTATATTTAAAATTTAACTTAGTAACGGATGTTATTTTTTAAAAAAAATCTAAATTCTAATTATTAATAATAATACAGAATACATAATGATGATGTATTGAAGTATGAAACTTAATAGAGCATACAAAGACCAATGAACTTTACGATTGTTATAGTGTTATAAATACATATTAAAATATTTGCTAATAGCCAACCACAATAGAAATATAATAATTTAAATATTCAATAATACTTATGTGTGTAAATGACCCTTATGATGCAAATTATTTATTAAGTAGGTATAGCTTTACTGTATAATAATTTTCCATATCAAATAAATTATAATGGTTGCTTAGATATTACATTTTTATAAAAGGTAAAATAATAAATACTGTAAATTTAATTAACATAATAGAATACGAGTCTAATTGAAATATTTTTAATAATAAATTTATTATATTAATAGATATAAGTACATAATTACATTCAATATTAGAATATTAAAAATTTGTAAATATTATATTTATTCTTTAAATCTGTTCACATTTCTTACTTTCCTCTTCTTTTAATTAAAATGTTAAGACAAATTTTAAAATTTAGTATTTGTTGGTTGTTTTTTAGATTTGTCATTATTTTAATTTTATATTAATGGTTTTCACCAATGAAAATCATTGATTATTAATTAACTTTTGATATATAAATCAAATACAAATTGAGAATACTTTAATAAATAATGTATGCTTTATATATAATACTTTTTATATGGTTTCATATGAATATGTTTTCAAAATACAATTATTACTTAAATCAAAGGTTCCCAAATATTTCATAAATCCGACTTATTTTTAAAAAGTTGTAAACCAATGACTAGTCCAAGAAACCATAAGGTATAGGCTATGTTTATATAGTTATATACCTAATATATATTTATAAAAAAAACTAATAGGCTTATTCTATATTAAACAATGTAAATAACATTATAACATATGCAATATTTTTATATTCATTAAAATAATATTTTATGATCCACTTTTTGGGTTGTGATCTACAGTTTGAGAACTTCTGACCTAGATATAATAGTAAGTAGATACATGCAGTCATAACTTATAATCAATTTTAAATTGACCGGGAACATTGACTATTTCACTTAAGATTAGAGACAATATTGAATATTTGATGCCTGTCATTTAATAAGCTTTATTATTTTGTAATTAACATATTGGATTCAATTACAATAATTTTAGCATCATCCTGATTGATATAATATATTTATGTTAACACTATTTGTACTCGTGTGTTTTCTTTAATTTTAGTGATTCTTCAATTGTGTTTTGTATGCCTTAATTAAAATTATATTTAAAACATGCATGAAATACGCACACATTGTATAAATAAACCATTTGACCATCAAACTAAATGATAATACTTATGTTTCATATAGCTCTTATGATTTTTATTTTATCATTAACTATTCATTATTTTTATTATAACAATTATATCGTCTTTCCACTATCCAGTATTATTGCTCTCTCTATTGCTAAGTCACATTTTAAATAGTACTCTATTTAATGTTAAAATCAATTACACATTTAAATTATTGTTGGTTTAACACTTGTGTTAATATCGATATTAATAAGAGTATAGTATATTATACTTAATATGGTATAATGAGTTATAACTTATAATATTTCAATTTATAGTGAAAACTATTGAATATACAATAGAATATTTATAAAAATTTAATTTAATTAAATAATTAATAAAATTAATATTAGATTAATACATGATTTATTTAATGGATTAAGATACATATTTTGATTTAAAATTGATAACTTCGTACATTTTAAATCTATTATTTATTTTTTTATTTATTATTATTTTATTCATAATTATTAATTAATAATATTTATTCTTCCAGATATATTATCACCTTCGATGGAATACAAATCCAGCTGAACAAAGATGGATCATTAGAATATTGTTTATTGTACCTATTTATGCACTACACTCATGGGTCAGTTTGTTGTTCTTTAACAATGAACACTACTATGTGTATTTCTTTACAATTAGAGATTGCTATGAAGGTATACTAATTAACTGATTTATTTTTATTTTTTTTAAAAAAAAATTTAAACATAAATTATAAAAAACAATTTTTTAAATAGCTTTTGTAATTTACAATTTCATGAGTTTGTGCTATGAATATTTGGGTGGTGAAGGAAATATAATGAGCGAAATCCGTGGAAAACCTATTCAGTTAGTATGCAAAATTATGTTATAACCTTAATATTTGAACACAAAATAAAGTTTAGTTTTGAACTAAAAATATTCTCTTCTGTAAGAATATAAAATGTTAAGCAATTTAAAAAATAATATAAGCAATAATTTGCATACTTGTGTATATAATAATCGTGTTTATTGTTTATTAGGTCTAGTTGGCAATATGGAACATGTTGTTTAACTGGTCGTACTTACACAATTGGATTCCTACGTTTTTGCAAACAAGCAACTCTACAGTTTTGTTTAGTAAAACCAGCAATGGCTTTTGTTATTATATTTCTTCAGTATGTTGGACATTACCACGATGGTGACTGGAGGTAGTACAATTAATAATATTACACATGTTCATAATATAATTATATTTAAACCTAAAACTAATTTTACAGTATGAATGGTGGATATTTATATGTGACGGCTATTTACAATTTGTCAGTCAGCTTAGCCCTTTATGGTTTATTCCTTTTTTATTTTGCTACTAGAGACCTTCTAATACCCTTTGAACCAGTTTTAAAATTTTGTACTATCAAGAGTGTAATATTTTTATCATTCTGGCAAGGTAAAAATCATTTATACACTTGTATTAAATATAAAATTATATTATGTTTTTTAAATTTATATATATTTGTCAAGGTGTATTACTAGCAGTTTTGGAAAAAGCTAAATTCATAGATCCTGTTATTGATTCTAGTGGACAACCCACAAGTGCTGGTACAGTATCAGCTGGCTACCAAAACTTTTTAATTTGTATTGAAATGTTATTTGCTGCTTTGGCTTTAAGAGCTGCTTTTCCATACGAAATATATGTTAATAATGCACAAACAGGAGCTGGAAATCCATCAAGTTCGCGTACTGTTACTATGCAAAGTATTTCTAGCAGTTTAAAGGTAGACATAAAACATATAAATTTAAAAATTTTCCTTTTATTAATTTTAAATATATTTAGGAAACAATGAATCCAAAAGATATAATGACTGATGCTATACATAATTTCCATCCACAATATCAACAGTATACACAGTATAGTTCAGGTAAGAAATGTATATTTTACATTGCATGACGTATTTGTTATTATTTTTTATTCGCAGAATGCATAATATCTACTTAGTACTTACTATTTGATCATTATTTGATGACAATGAAATTTAGAATTTCATAATTTTGTAATTTTTTTTATTTTTGTGTTGTATGAATTTTGATTATCAGCATGTTTATTGTTTAAATATGTACTGTCTCATATAAATATAAAATTCAATATTACACTTATACCTATTAGGCGTGTTCAAACTCATTTTATTTTTTATATAAAGTATTTGTATAACTATTACATAAAAAAAAAAATTATTCTTCTGTGGTAACTTTTTAACTTCAATTATGATATATTGTAAACATTTTATTTCTATTATAAAATAAATCAAATGTAATAAAATCAAATATTTATTTTCCCTTTAATATTTTTAATTATAAGTAACATAATCATTATTTCAAATATATTACTTTCTTCCAAGAAGTTAAATTTAATTTTTTATTACACTTTTATTTGTAAAATATGTCAACAATTTAACATTATTGTTTTGATGTTGAAGTTTACCTAACTTACATAGACAGTTTATATTTTTTTACAGACGTTGGTTCCTCTCGACCTTATGAAAAATTATAAGCATGGACAGGAGTTTTAGTTATGTTTTGCTCTCTTATTTTTATTTTAAAAGCAGTACCTTTTTTAATTTATTAATATTCAAAATAAATTATAATATTGTTTGTAGTTTAAATAAAAGTTTTAAAACTGCTTTAATTTTCTTTATTGGGTTGATGCAATGTGATTTTGTTAAGTATAGATTGTTTATATTTATATTACATATTTTTTTTATTATTTTTATATATATATATACATATTATTTTCTTTAAGTATATCATTTTTCCATCTTAATATTTGTAAAAAAATCAAATTATACTTTCATTATTTTGGTAGTGACTTATTTAATTATTCATTATCATTATTGTTATTCTATATTTTCTACAAAATAATAAGTGCATTATTTTGTTATGTAATATACTAAAGATAACTTGTTAATTTTTGTATACATTATTTGCTCGTAAGACATTTATTTATAAGCACGTGATCTGTATTTAAATACAAACTAGTAGTTTAATTTTAAATTATGTATTTTGACCTATTTAAAGTATTTAATTTTGTTTAATATAATAACAATACAATATATTTATTATTTATATTAAACTATGTATAATTTTATAAGTTAAATTGTATTGTAATAAGGTAACCCTTTTTTATTACATATAGATTATAAGTGTTTGAGGAACAATCCTCGCAATTTGTATTTTAATTTTCCATTAAATGTAAAATTTAATTATTTATTTCATTCTATATGTTTTATCTCATAATTTTATCATAATACAAGAATACTATAATAACAATGGTATTTGAATTGATTTCTTACTCCACATAATTATCTAAATTACTTTAAAATGTTTGTTTTAATTCAATCAATCCATATTCCATATGTTTCTATGGAACTATTAAAAATACTGATTACACTAATACTCATTGCATACAATTATGTTAGGCACAGACAGGTAAGTTAAAAAAAAAAACAAAAAAACAAAAAAAAAATTTATTACAAAAACAATAATATCTATCACTACATTAAATATTATAGGTGGTCAAAAAAATTATGGATCAAAAAGCAGTGGAGTCAAAGATAACAATGGAAAATCAAAGACTGCAAAGAAACAGACACCGGTATACAACGAAAAGGCAATGTTGCTGAGCTCTGATGAAGAATTACCTTAAAATCTATAAGTTAACATTTAATTATTTTATTTTAAGTTTTTTTTCATGGCTTTTACCTCATATGTCTTATATACTCAATGTATTACTTCTGAAGTGCCATATAGCCTTAAGGTGCAATATACTAGTCAAATATAATTTCTGTGCAATATTTCTTAAATAAAAGCTATGTTATGTTACTTTATTGTTGAATCTACTTGTTAAAATATAAATTTGCACGAGTATTATTTAAAAATCATACTTTTGACATAAATTTGCACTACAAATTTTTAATTTAATTATTAGATATAATTTACAGTGAACCAATGAATATTTTAATAAACATTGTAATACTTAATAATCATTAACGATCAACTTAACTATCTATTTACTTCCTCAATTTAACCATTCTAGTCATATAAAATTATTATTAGTATTATGTTCTTTTATATTTTTTTTCTTTATAATAATGATGTCTAATAGATTATAACCTAAATATTACTTGAAATAATTTTAAAGTATTAATATGTATTACAATTAGGTGCAATTGTTTTTACTAAATACATATTAGTGTAGTTAAGGGTCATCAACCCATTCAACCTCCTCATTGGATATAATTATTACGCAATGTGTTATACTTGATGATCAGAACTTGTAATTTTAATAAAGATAATGTTAAGAATACCTATATATGTAATTCGCACTATTTTTGTAATACACAATTCTGATCATCCTATTTATGTGTATCTATATAATATTACATGTTGTTTAACCGTATAAATTAATTCATCCTTAACTCCAAGATTCTAACTTACTTTATAATTCGTTCAAAAGTTTATTGTTTATTATTATTTAAAACCAAATTCCTATTTATTATATATTAAGATATATTTATAGTAATATTATCATATTACATAACTTTATTATTCATTTTAATATAATATTATTAATATTAACACGAAACTCTTTGTTTGATTTATGATAATCGTATTATATTATTGTAAAGGTATTGTGTTATTAAAACCTTTTACATTATACTTATTATATTATAATGGTTTTAACATGTGTATAATGTATATTTTTTATTTAAAAAAATTAAAAAATATATATATTATATATTATGGATAATATATTAATATTCTAATTAAGAATACTTGTAAACCATTATATGATTTATATATTAAAAGTTAAAACTTCTTTAAACTAAACATTTACGAATTGCATAATTATAATTATTGTTTATAACTAAATTATATGTTATTACTGAAAAATACTTTGTTTTTTTTTTTAACTATAGTCAACCATACATTTGTGAAGAGATTGAATCTAAGTACTGGCAAGATTATAATTGTATAATATTGCCTCGATGATAATATGGTACATTCAATATTCAACAAATGATTTATTTGCATTGAATTAAAAAATTAAAGGTTATTTACTGGCAAAGGGAAAATTTCTTTAAAAAAGTTGCGTACGACCACTGCGTCTATACTGTAATTTAATATAAGTATAAATGTATAATATTGTAACTGCTACTTATTTAATTTAGAGGCCTGGTGTCTATGCTGGTTTTATATACAAAAATATTTCTTATGGGAAAAACTAGCGCTTTATAAAATGATTAGATTTTGATTTTTTTTTTTTTTTATTTAAAAGAGAAAAATCCCTTACAGCGCGGATTGAGGTCAGATTTTTAAAATTTAAATTACAATTTTGATAATTAACATATTAATTATTTAAAACTTTGAAATTTTTAAGGTATCATTTTGACCTTATTAAATCCACTCTTTAAAAGATTTTTCTCTTTTAAATAAAAAAAAAATCTAAATCTAACCAATTTATAGTGCGTGAGAGTTTTTGTATATTATAAATTGTATAATTGTATAATATTATAATATTGTATATAATACTTTTTTAAGTGTTTCTCCGAAAGTCGTGACAATAACGTAGTCCATCTGTGACAGTGTGACGGCTTGACGCTGTCCGTGTGGAATAACATCGTCGTTCTACGTAAGTGTAATGATCTCATTAGCATTTTAACGATTATTTAGAAAAAAAAACACGCGCCTATTCTGACTTTTTCCGAGCTCTCGTATTTTACATTATTCTATACGTGTTTTCGCGTCACGATCATTATTCATTTTTGATATTTTACATAATACGCATAAGTAATATAATAAACACATTTCGCAAACGCGACTTTTGTATACAACACGCCATCATTTCCCGGTTTTTTTCACATTTTATCTTTATAATATTCGTATAATTTAGATGCGTTCGGACAATTCGGTAATCTGTATAATTTGCATATATTATTATTTTCAATTTTGTGCGCATACCTATTAATGTAATGCGCGACAAAAAAAGTCCATCCGTTCGCGTGAATTCGCCATAACTTTATGACACATTTATGAGAGCTTAACCACTTCATCGATCATATTAATATTGCCTGAAACAAAAAAAACAAAACGTAAAAATTTTAATTACCCGTTTATTAGTTATAATAATATACGATTCTAATTTCTAGTGATAGTAGAAAGTTTCGAGTCCTGTGGCATTGTGCAATGAAAACTCCATAATGATTTTGTTTTTGTTCGTTAACCTATTGCTATTATTAATTATTTTTTAGTTAATATTTATGATATTAATAAAAAAATAAGTCTTCGCACGGTTTTTTGGAACGAGATAATATTTCTTCTCGTTAAGTTACAAAATACTGAAATAGGTAAGTACGTATCAAAATATTAGAAATGTCATAAATCAACTTTTCAATTTTTCTTTTTTTGACGTGAAACTTTATACGTCTTTGTTAAAACACTTTTATATCCTTTCGTAACAGTTTATTTTGCCTTTATTGGATATTGATCCTATAATGTACCTATAACGCGTTAAAATAAAGATGGATTAAGTTGTTTTCTAGTTTTCTACTTTCATTTTTTCGCGCTGTCGTGTCGGTAGCGACGCGGCGCCGAACTTTTTTATGCGTGAGACAACGATACATTTTTCTGAACCGTCTTTGTCTACCAATTGTATTGTTTAATTTTCTTCCCCACAAGAATTATAATATTAATATATAGGTACATATATATATTTTTTTTCAATCAAATATAATTTACAGTATATAACATAGTGACATTGCCATTACAAAAAATTTATACAAATTTCGAGATTAATAAAACAAGCCTCTTGCAGTCATTGATCGAGAAAACAATTTTGAAAATTTTAAGAGCGCGACTCCTGATGAATGGCGAAACGTATATTCGCATATCGTATTTCCGCATCCGTTACATAGACAGACAGCAGCTGAAAATATTGGAAAACAAAATATAATCATCACGAGTTCATGACCGCACTTCATACAGCATCATAGCGTAATATTAAAGGTGTTACTTGAGCTATCATAATAGACCCGATACAGCTGAATCTACCTAGGTATAATACTATAATGTGCGACCGTGTTTCGATTTCGCGGGAAAAATATGTAGGCAAAAGTAAAACGGAGGAGAGTAAAACGCACGCATCGGAATAATATCGACCATGGTCGAGGGTCGTTTTGAGCAAACGCGGTATAAAATTATATTCGCCCGCCGTTCGTGTACCAAACACAACCGCAGTCCATAACATAATAAATATTAATAATACGTTGATGCGATATGTCGATATAGAATATATTAATATTGTCGCTCCTTTGTCCGCATAATAATTATTTATGTTTTATAAAATATTATGTGTAGGTAGGTACGTATGTTAAATAATAAAACGCGCGCGCTTCGAAAAACAGAAACAGCTGTAAAGTACGACCGTAATGCGCATAGCGGTTTCCGAAACACGTGTCCGAACTGGGTCAAGCGAAAAAAATGCGACGTCGACGGGCGAAACGAAACTAAAACCGACGGAAAAGGGGTAGAAGTGTAGAACGTGGGGCATTATCGCACGGCGCTGGCGGAGAGGTAATATCATTAAAATATGTATATATTATATAAATAATAATAATAATAATAATAATAATAATATTATTATTATTATTATTATTTACATCTGTTCGACAAAAACGACGCGACGATAACGGCCGACCGACGACCGTACGCCATCGCACCTGATCCGCGCAGATGTGCGAAATTTTGAAAATACAACCCGTTGGCCTCGTACGTTCGTTCTTACAATACGCGTGTTCGCATGCGTTTCGATTTCGTATCGTCGCGTTTGTCGAATGGACGTTATAATACCATTTTCGTTTTTCGACGAGACGGTATAAAAATAATGAAATGTAGGTACAGTTAGAATTAGGTATAGAAAGAAAAAGAAAATTGTAAAAAAAAGAAACACAGACATTTATTTCTTTAAACGGAAACAACTACAATAATAATAATAATAATAATAATAATAAATTGTAGTATACAATTAAACATTAATGTGTATGTACCTAATACGTTATAATATAACAATATTATGTACGTACAGTGTTTTAATGTAAAGCGCCAAATAATATAAATATTTAAAACTAACAATAATCATAATCGTAAACGGTATTGACTAGAGCCATGTAAATATACCTATATGTATATAAATCGTGCGCTAAATATCTTGCCCTTCTTGACGATAACCGAATTAATAATAATAATAATAATAATAATAAAAAGAAATAATTGTAATAATAATTAATAATATATAAATTAATCGTTTTAGTCAAAATAAAGCGATAATTTTAATTATTAAATTCATCACAAACTGCGCGTGTGTATATAAAATTCAGATATGGTAAACAATTTAAACAAATTTTTTTTTTTAATTTAATAATATTTACATACATAAATCTGAATATTCACAATTTTTTTTTTTTTTTTATACCACATAATATAATCATTTGACGTCGAACAAGAAATAATATATACTTTAAATTTCATTTAAACATATTATACACAATAACGGATTTAACATAATAAATAGTAATAATTTTGCCTAATAATAATAATCGTCAAAGGGTCATCTATATAATTATAATATAATATTTTTTTTTAAATAGGAAGCTCTGATCGGTAATGTTATTTTACTTTAAAGTGTTATTTAACAAATAACAAATACAGCAACAATAATATATAATAATTATTAAAAAAAAACACAATGACAGATTGGTAACATATAAATCACATGACATGATTTTATGCTTACATATAAACAATAATCACAAAACGAAAGAAACCATGTATGGTTCTCCTACCTGCAGTGTATGTATAATTTACACGCAAAAAAAAATTAATAATAGTTATTAAATTTGTTCGTTGTAAACTTATATTTTATAAAAATATGTCGGCCTATAAATATAATTATATTATATAATGTATTAATGTTGGGATTTAGCATAAAAGGCAAAATAAAAATTTTAAATAGGTACTGTTCAAGAGATATTTATATGTATATAGAAAAAATAATGGATTCCATAAAAATAATTACAAACAAATTCGAAGCCAAATAATAATAGAATAGGCACAAAAAATTATTATAATTCAATTTGTTTATTTTTTCATAATCTTGTGAATCTATAACGCGACAAAAACTAAAACTATTTTTTTTTTATTTATTATTTTAAATTAAAAAGTGGTCGATACAAGTTTTATGGTCAATAATATAATGTCATATTTTGTAACAAAATATACATTATAATTATACCAATGCTCAAATAGAATATTATAATACGTTATATACAGACTCGGGAATGAAATGTAGATCATCGAAAACAACGTATACAATTCGGAATAGGATTAAAAATATATCGCGAATAACACAAGTCTATATTGACGCAAACATCAAAAAAGATAACTTACCATATAACTTGTACAATATTATATTATGATAAAAATTACTCGTTGTCAATGCGCGAAGAGTGATCGGCGTCAGTGTTCGGGGAAAAGGGTAGAGAGAGAAACGCGAAATAATAGCTGAAATTAATAGCATAATATTATTAAGTTCCTACCTACTATAATATTATAATACGAGTATATTATATATAAGACGGACGAGCGTGCGTACGGTTAGGTATAAAAATTATAAATTAAATTATAAAAAAAAAAATACATAATATTTTTTGTTATATTTTATTTGTTTGTTGTGTTGTAACAGAAAAACGTTATTTAATGATTCGAGAAAAAAATATAATATATGAATGACAACGATGTAGAATTTAATATTTTTATAATTGGTACCTATACAATACGTAAGTTCAATAAAATAAAAACTCGTCAGACTTTTCGTATGTTTTGTTCAAAAAATATATCGAAAAAATTAACATAAATGCCTAATATTATTGTTGATAGTTACACGGAGGGGAAGGCATTGGACAGAATGTCGCGCCATTTTCTATAGGTTAGGGAATAACAGAAAAAATCCTAACAACGTACTAATATAATATATATTATACAAAAAAAAAAAAAAAAAAACAATTATTATTACATTTTGAGATCACTTTTTTTGAAATAAAGTTAATGAGTAAAATAAAAATATATACCTAACCTAACATTTATATATAATATAACATATAATATACGCGTGTGTAGAAAAAAAAATCAAAATTAATTAGTAGTGGTGGGTAGTATGGGGGAGGGTATATAAGTGAGTGGCGGTAACCGCGATTCAGCCGAAACACGCGTCCAAACAGTAAATGAGGTAGTTGCAGAAACAACTGTCGAGACATTTTTTCTTGTTTTTCTTGGTACCGCCAGTTTTCTTAGACTTTCTGCCGCATCCCAAATACCGTTTGGGCGAATCGAAGTCGGACGACTCGCTGCCACGGTGCTCGCCCAGCCCCTTACCCGATGATCGCCTCTTGATCACGTACGACAGCCCCTGCAGACCGGCCGCCCGACTGGGTTGCGCCCGCGGCTTGGCCATGTACGCCAGCGTCTCTTCGGTCAACCGCTGGCACGTCCACTTCGGGACTTTCGGGTTAAGTATGTGCTTCATCAGCACCGCAGTCTCCTGGGCATTCAGCAGGCCGCTAGGCATCGGCCCGCACAGGAACTCGTTAGCGGTCATTTGCAGATACCTGACCGACAGCAGCACCGCGTCGTCCAACACCGCACGCCGGTTGTCCACGGTCAGCTCCAAGTGCTGTAGTTTGCATTTGTGCGTGCACCAACGTTCAACGGTCGCAAACACCACCTGTAGTATGCCACACAACACACGATATTATTATCATTATACTTTACAATGATAATATTAATATATATTTTTATAAGAAAAATTATTAGGTATAACTATATAAATATTAGTATATTATAGTTACTTTTTATAACATAATATAACACGTGTATTATTGTGTGATTAAAGTCACGCTCACCATTTCGCTGGAAACTGCTAACCCGTCACGGCATAACAGTTCTCTCAGTTCGACCGTGTCCAGTTCGTCAACGCTCTCGTCAGCCATCACCCGGTCGGCGTTCCTATCGACGAATGCGTAGCAGTACGCCAATAGCGTGTCGTAGTGTCCCACCATCCTTGCGAACGCCTCGGCGTGCGCATCGTCCGTAGCGGCCGTCACGGGCATCAGGTCCTGAAGTGGCGGCGCTGTGGCGCAGGACACCGCCGAAGTTGAGCAATGCGGCGGCGGTTGTTCACGGGGTTGCGACGTCTGACCGCCGTACAGCCTGGCCGCTTGATACACCATAAGCACTGTGTCCACCGTCAAATTGCGCGTCAAATAAACGATACACTCGTTAACCAGTTCCACACACATGTATTTGTTGGCCAACCCGAGCGTCTCCAGCGCGGTCACCACCGACTTTAGTTCCACAGAGTTTTTGTACATGAACCTGAGAAATATAGAACCGCACTTCTTAAAACATAATTTTATACATATTATAATATAGTTTATATATTATATAAAATTTGATGTTTTCATTATATATTACTATTTATATTACAAATTTATAATCATATCTAAGTATAACGTGACAATTTCCATGCATAATATATAATTTTATATTCGTACTAAAAAATTTCAAAACAAAACAATAATTACGAAATTGCAATATTTATGTTAATAATCATCAGTTATTCAGTTATAATAAATAATAATAATAATAATAATAATAATAATAATAATAATAATAATAA
>JAIUCT010000010.1:102892-140565 GCA_021307375.1 Tetraneura akinire
AATAATAATAATAATAATAATAATAATAATAATAATAATAATAATAATAATTTATGTATATCAAATTTGAAAACTAAAAAAAACACTATTTCTCATTTATCGCATCATACTTAAAAAAGATTCATTAGTAAAACAATTTTTTAAGATATTACGAATTATTGACGCAATTGATAAATAATACCTAATTATATTATTTAATTGCAATTGGTGGATGGAAAATTATTTTTTATAATAATGATTAAATTTTAATATTTAAATTTTATGATTGACCTTAGATGGTAAAATTTAAATAATATAATATAATAAAAATCGATGTGTTAATATATTTTCTTGTTTTAGTTTGCCACTCCACTTCACCATTAATTATTGTTTTGATCATTTACTTATTCATAATTTACTTAATTATAAAATACTCAATCATCGAATGCATCGCAATCATATTATATATTCCACGTAAATTATTATTCACTATTATTATAATATTATTTGTGTTGTAAAATATAGTTAATTGTAATTTGTCAATTTAAATATATAAAACTTTACATATGGTTTAATAAAGTTAAACTATGAAAGTTTAACTGTATTAAAAAAAAAGCAAGGGAAGGGATAGAGGTGTCAGGTGTAAAGAGGATAGTGTTGAATTTTAATTACAATTTGAATGTAATGATAAATCATTACATTCGATAAACGATTCTGAGCGAAGTTCATCATATAATACATATACCGATTAAATTTTTTACATTTATCAGTCTTTACGTTCAATATAAATAATTTTACTAAAATTTAAACTTTAAACACCAATAAAAAAAAATGAGTCTTGAGATTTTCCTAATATTTTAGAAATTCGTTAAGATATATGTCAGTATATATGCATATATGCTTCAATAAAATTTTCAAATATTATCCAAATTTTTTAGCTATTCTATTAATTTTTATTGTAAAAGTACTGAGAAATAAGAAGAATATTCGCATGGATTCTAAGATTTTCGTTTAAACTAAAAAAATCAACTTTAAACAGCTATAAAAAAAATTGGGACTTTGGTTTTTTTTAATATTTTGATATGATGTTAAGTGATATGTAGATATAATTAAGAAAATTTTTAGACCTTAATGCCTAAAATTGCCAATTTTATACATAAAAAATGAGAATTTTACGAAATATTCAAAGTCCTATATTTTGTAGAAAAATTAACATAACGCTTCCAAAATTTTACCACCTACATATAATACCTAACAAAATTTTGAAGTTTCTTACATCAAATTTTCCCGTGTTATTTTGCTGATAAAATGGAATTGGTTATATTTACATAAATAAATCAGGATAATATTCATATTAATAAATAATAATAATAATAATAATAATAATAATAATAATAAATAAACAAGCTATTACAAATTCGTAGAAAAAGGTTACAGATAATAAATTAGTTTTACAATGTGTATTTTTTGTTTTTGTGTTTTAATGTCTGAAGACACTTTTTTGACTCGAAATAATGCTCCAATCATGGGCGCCAGTAGAAAATTTATTAGGGGGGGCTTTATAAAATTAAACAACAAAATATACTCAATAAAAATTTTGAAGAATTATGAATACCTGCATGCATTAATTCATAATGAATATATACCTAGTTTTTTTCTTCGTTGATATAAAAATTATAAACCTATACTAGACAAAACATCGATAAAATATTTATATAATCATTATTAATCAATAATAAAATGCAAAATTTTCAAAATTATATTTGAAATTTTAAAGTCCTGAGGGCAAATGCCCCGTTTTGCCCCCTCCAATATTTACGAAAAGCATATATATCCTGGTTGGAATGTGGCTGTAATTACTAGTTGGTATTAGTTTAGGTAATTTTTAGAAATTTTCAAAATTGCAATAGGAAAAACTACCAAAAAATGACAAAAATCGATTTTAATATTTCACAATAACTCAAGCAGTTTTGAATTTAGAAACTTGAAAATTGGTTGTTCACATGGAATTTTATATAATATGATTAATATGTACGTTATAAAATTTTGGAACCGTTACGTTAAATTTTCTACAAATTATAGAATTTTGAATATTTCCTAAAATTATCGTTTTTTATATACGTCTATGCAGGTATGTTTGAAAAAAATTGGAAATTTTTGGTTTTATTGTTTTAAAGTGTAAAATTTAAAAAAAAGTATAATAATATATTACTTAACATGATATCAAAATATTAGAAAAATCTCAAGTCTCAATTTTTTTTATAGTTGTTTAAAGTTGGTATTTTAGTCTAATCGAATCCTAAGAATCCATATACGTATTCTTATTATTTCTCAAAACTTCTACAGTAATTATTAATAAAAAAGACTAAAATTTTGAAAATTATATTGAAGCTTATTTGCATATTGATTAACATAGTTCCGAATTCCGAAATATAAGAAAAGATTATTAATTTAAGTAATAAAAAGTAATATAAATCTTTATTTAAATTTTGACTGTGCAATAAAACTTTACAGGTATGTTAAGTAGAGTTAATGTGGCCCATAGCTATTGTGACACATAATATACTAAATCTGTCGGACTCCGATAAGTTCCCCTTTAGCTACGTCCCTTATACTGCAGATACATTTCATCTACTTAATAAATATAAATTAAAATTAAGTTATAATTTTATAATTGTGGTTTAATACTCGATTTACTGAGTATAAAAGCAATTACGTATATATTTTTATCGTATATTGTATTTCCAAAAATAATAAATACGTTTTTTTTATATTACGATTTACGAGTTATTTAATTCTTTAAAACGATTCTTGGCATTGATTTTGTTGAAAAGTAATAAAAAAAAAAATTTAAGAAATGAGCCAAATGAGTAAGACGACTTATTTTACTCGCCACTAATGTTCACTTACGTAATCTATTCAGCTATAATATTGTGATGTGATCAAGTTTAAATTTAACGCATTTCTCTCTTCTCAACGATAAAGATTTCACTATGATCAAAATTCATAAACAACCAATTATATTAAATTATGATATATGAAAATAAATTACTAAAAAATTTATATTATAAATCACATTATTTTTTATTTATATATTATTAAAAAATTTTAAACACTGGTGGAATTTTATAATTTATCACATATTTACACGTCATATATTATAAACAAATATTTGTGGTGGATTATACATTATAATCTATAATATTAATATATATATTATTTATTTATTTAGTACAGTCATAAATTGATACCTGATGAATGATGATTTTTAAAATTTTAAACACATATTAATTTCATTATTTGAATAATTATTATTTTAATATTTATCAAATTCGGTATTATAAGTTTAACAGGTAAACGTAAAACTATATAAATATTACACATTGATAACCAAAGACAACATAGAGATATATTATATTTGATATATTAAAATTAAAGTATCAGACCATATATAATATATTATTATGTGCGGAAATTTTATTGTTTTAAATTTAACGATAAAACATATTTTGCACATATTATATTATATATAGGTAACATACGCAGTATCACACGCCGTGTAGTATAATATATATTATATTAAACATTGTAACAATAATATTTATACCGTTTTCTTATCTTGACAGGAAAGCGTACACGCAAACAGGAAAGTAATAAATAATCGTTTTTCGAAAGAACGAAAAAAAAAAATTGATGACTATTATTATTGTTTAATCTATAATACCGTAACAGACTCAAAATTTGTAATAATTGTAATTAATCCATCCTAGTCAAAACTATACACAACTGCTTTGTGTAATTTAATATTACCTACTCAATACTTATAGAAAAAATAATAATAGGTAGGTACTATAGGTACAAAAAAATATTTACCGACAAGCAGCAATATGAATATAGCAAATATTATAATTATACAATATTATATTGTATACGCATATTTTTATTATTTTAAATTATATAAATATTTTAATATTAATTATTAAAAAAAATAAAATTCAAATTAAAGTTATTAAACAAATGTTTTATAAATAGACTATTACGCGTATACTGTTTACACTGTGTATGATATTTTATTGGCAAAGATTTTAAGCTCTTTGTAGGTCACTGTACTAGAATAACATTGCTTTATATACCTATATTATATGCATTATAGCTAAATTTAAACGTTGTACAATAATATAATATTTTCAAGTCTTATTATTTAAATCTACTTTAACGCGTAAAAGATTGTTTAAAATATTTAAAAAAAAAAAAAAAAACTAAGGATAAAATATTATTGGCGCACTTTACCGATTTTATTTTATAAAGTTTATCTATTTTAACAATAATATTTTCAATTAGGTATTTTGTGTTTCGCAATTTGCAAAAGGCGTGTTCGCAGAGCGGAAATTTAAAGAGTATTTTCGTGAAAAATTCAAGTGTTGACTCAAGGAAATAGCTCACCGGTATCTCTTCACAATTGCGTCTTTGTCTTTATCTATTAATATATATATATATAGGTATACGAGTATATTATATTATTATATATTTTACAGGTACTTACGCCGAACTGTCTGACATTCGCACTCATGAGTCATAAGTCATGAGAAAATAATCAAATACATTACAAGTATATATTATATACACTCATAATACAGTAAACAGGCGATCAAAACATTCAGAATATTAGGTTACAAATAAATAATGAAAATGGTATTGCGGAAATTTATGTAATCACCAGACATATGTTATATTACGCGGTATTTTGATCACTCTGTGTACACCTTCATGTGAACAGTGTGTCAATTTGTTAATTGCTGATTAAGAATAAAAAAAAAAAGTGCCATCTCGATATTTTAATTGTTTATAAAAAAAAAAACGTGTCAATCATATCTGCAGTACTTTTTCATATGTATAATATCATGTATTTTCCTCACGTATCTTTTTTTTTTTTTTTAGAAAAATACCAAAATGATAATTCGGTAGTCGCCGGAAAACTTTCAATCGTCAGAATTCTATGTTTCTAGGTATAAAGTATATTATACATATATTTGAAGGAAAAAAACGTTCGATGAGTTTTATTTGTATAATTACACAAACACATCAAATATAATATAATAATAATTAATATACAATAAGCGGTCCTTACAACCATCATCATCAACAATCGCGTATCGATACACGTTGTGCGAAACACGCTCGTCCTGCAAAGACAGCAAATATATACAACGTTATAGGACGTGTTTACAGCTAGGACATGGTGATAAGGATAACTGATAACACATAGTAATATAACAATATATACGTTGTATTAATTATACGGTACGTAAAAAATTAAAAGGACAGCTGATGCAGTTGAGAGTATTGCTCGCGCATTATTACGTATATATATATGTAGTATAATATTATGAAAAATACGCTACGGTTAATATACGTTATATGATATTTTCATCATTACATTATATTTTACGATGCTTTTCCCGATAAATAAATATATAATATTTGTACACCCGACCTAAATAAATGTGAGCACATTGTATCATATCAAAGTCTTCGTTCTCGAAATCGATCTAGAACAAAATTTATTATTACTCACTTGAGAAGGTTGTCGAACGCTCTTGGATCGTCGTCCGGTATGTGAATGGGGGTGCCTTTCTTTGACCACGGTTCCCGGAGCATAGCGTCGAACACCGGGTATTGACACAGCACGTCGATGTGAGCAGGAAATCTCCAACACTCGGGATCGCCGACCAAAAATATGACGTCGCTCCCCGCCTCGTTGTTGTACAAGTTTTTCCACCTGCAACGAAAAATTACCTAGTTAAATAACGATATTTTTTTAAATTTTTGTTTATCTCAAATATCTGGGTTTTATGATGTATTTTTAAAATATTAACTTCATTGAAAAATTAAACACTCTTATTATAATATTTTTTACAAAATTGTCATACAAATTGAGATATAACATAATTTTTACGTTTTTCGAAAGCTTTTATCGACTATAGTGTTAATAAAATAAAAAGAAATCAAGTGATACCTACAATGATATTATATCGATTTGTTAAAAAAAATTTCAAGAAAAACGATAATGTAAATTATTTGTTTTTATTTAATATATGTGATAAATTAAAGAAATGTAAACATTATAAAACAATTTAAATTAAGAATAATTATTATTTACAAATTATTTTGCAATTCAAAAATTACATAGATAATGTGCGTTATGTCTTATGTGCATTTCAGAAACACTGTAAATAACATAGACCTTATACTCTAAGTATAAGGTCTACGGTAAATAACAATATAATATATTAGCCATTCTGATTATGTTATAATTAAAAAATGTTTTCATTCTTATTTAGAATCAAAGCTGAATTTAACAGTATGTATATAATAAATCAATGAACTTTACAAGGTGATCAGAATTTTATGTTCTCAATAGTTATATAAGTTATATATTATACATATATTGATATACAATTTTTTTCTATTTAACATGAAAACAAGAAAACCTCTGTAACGTTTAATTTTTATCAAGCTGTATAATATAGTTTCACGAAGACTGCCTTTGTATTTTGATGAATGCTCTGTATTATGTTTATATTATTTTCGTCGCTTAACAAATACTTTTTAAAATGGTCTTTATATTATTATGCAGACCACCTCTCACAAATCATAACATACTCGACCTAGAAGCTAGAACACAGAAAAAGGTTCTTTTAAATTTTGGATATGTTGAAAAGAAACGATTACAACAACAGTGATCAAGATCAAGGTTCCAAAATATAACGACTGGTAAATAAACAAGACAATAACGATTGTACATGGCAGCAGCTGGGTAAATGTTTCACATTTCGAAAATCACATATTTGGCATAAATTTAAATAGGTATCTACGTTATTTTTTCATCGGGTACTATTATTATCCGTAGTGAACTCGACAAGTCTCTGACCGCTACACATGTAAAAAATCGTTTCTATATATAATATATAAACACAAATGATCTGACAATAAATATTGGGTGTTAGCGGAAGAATAGTTTATAATATCTAATGCAAGATGGGGTTTTTTTACATATTGTTTTGATTGCGTAATGAACAAATACGTATTATTATATTTTTAAAAAGGATTTTATAATTCCATTAATAAACACATATTATTTCACACGCAGGAAGTCACCAAATGTATCATGTATGGTCCACTATACAATGACGGATATCTTTTTTTATAATATATTATATAAGAAAGTTTAGTATATTTACTGATTATTGAAAAATAAGTCATTTTTTCGAAATAACATTATAATTAACGTAACCTTCAAGTAAATAAAAAAAAATATATATATAATAATAAAAACACAAAATCATTGGAACAGTAAGACGTGCAGAAGTTTCGCTTTCGCGTTGCTTGCAGGTATATTATAAATTATAATATATTATTATGCTTATCTTATATTTTTACTATGACAACTGACAATACAATAATTATAAAAAATCGCATTTAATCATTATATTGTGTACTTGTTCGTATTATATTATGTTACAATCACAATGATAATTTGGAAAATATAATTTATAAAAACAATTAAACTTGAATAAGTTGAATATTGCGAATTAAAATCGTCGCTTATGCATGTTTTAATTTCAACACGTTTCATTACCATAATATTGTCTATATTGCATTTTGTAACTATCGGATAACAATATAATATATAATATTCATGTATGAATAGCGTGTATAAATAATAAATGTACCTGCATGCATGTAGATTTGTATAGGTATATCATCATGCATTACAATTATTATAACAGCATTTTTATGAAATTATTTCATTCATCGTACAATTAACATATTATTATTATTATTATTACACAAATATGTATTTATATTACATGTAATACGCTTTGACAGTTAAAGTTTGATGTTCAAAAATATTATGCCCTTCGGATAGATGAACTGAATAAGATTATTGGTGATATATTATTATGAGGCTGAGGCCTATGTTTAAAATGTTTAAATCGCGGCAACGAAACGTATTATACACACAACGACACAACGTATTATATAGCAGATAACATATTATAATAAAATTAGTTTTTATGATTGAAAATTTTTTAAAAAACATGACCGTTAAATTTTGAATTTTGAACACATACTGTTTTGAATAATTAACATAATATGCAAATGCGAACGGAAGTAGTGCAAATATTTTATTCGGTTATTATCATATATAGGTACATTATTATACAGTAATATTATTATACTTCAGAATTCTAAATTATATTAGAAAAAAGATTGAAATGTTTAATAATTGTTAAATCGAATGTGTGAAAGTTATTTATGTGGCATTTTAGAAATAAATATTTTATATATAATAATCACTACTGTCGGAATAATATATAATCAACAACGATCCATATAATATTATAAATATATATAATACGAGTATATATTATCTGGACATTCTGTACAATAGATATACACGTCTCGCGAGTTTCCGCAGAAGAAATATTGATTCGGATTTTGACAGACGGCAAAAAGAGACGTTATTGTACGTTTCATACTACCTACTATTATAACATACGACGGGCGTCTAAATAAGACGAAAAATATTTCCACAATAAAATATAATTGCCGTGGCAATAATTCAATAAGCGATAATATACGTTACCTACGCGTATTATAATATATATTATTCGCGATTCTTTTTCTTTCTTTTGGTCGATTTTTCAAAATCTTTGTACGAAAACTGAAAAATAATAATAAAATTCAGTCACCTGCGCATTCATTCCTCGTACGTTTGAATCCACTGTCCCATTTCACCCCTTTTATTATATATTATAATCTTATATTATACTCAATAATACTCATATATTATGTGTATTCTTCAACTGGGTGCGAATTTCTTTTTCGCCGTTCGACGTACCCGTATAGAGAATAACCAGGATACATTGTATAGCTTGTAAGTTGCCTACATATTCATGGTATATTGGTATACGTTTATGGTTTATGTATAGTATTTAAATATATTGGTATAAATCTCACAGAGACTCCCTATATACCGTGGTTAAATGCGTGCAGTAGTGCACTTGACCGCCAATATTTCGCATAACGGTGTATTGTATTTATATGTTTTCAGGGTCACATGTGCATTTTTGCTTCTGTTGTTGTCATTATATATACGCAGACGACACGAACAATAGCGGAGGAGTCGGCGCGGGATATTCATTTATTATATACCAGTCGAGACGAGGGCTGTCTGTTGGAACAGGGATTGAAGAAAAGATTATTTTTGCAAAAACGGTAAACCCGCAGTGGTGAATACACAATATAATAATAATAATAATAATAATAATAATAATAATAATAATAATAGCTTGTATAGCATATTATAATATACATATCGTATTGTATACGATATGTGCTTACCTGCCGTCTTTGGGCGCGTTTTGTGAATACATGATTTTCTTCGATAACCCGCAGTTTTTGACTTTTGAATCTCGGCGATCTTTCCCAGAGGGAGGTTTTCTGGTAATACTGAAAAAATAAATAAATAAATTACTTTTCTGGCGTTCTTGTATTATTTTTATTTTCAACATATAAGATTTACAACCACAAATTCGGGTAAAATATTTATTAATATTATTACTTTTAATTCAAAATAAATATAGGTAATCGATTTTTTACAAAAATAATATTCTCGATATCTTTAAAATTATTTATGAATAATTTATTTTAATAAATACAATTAAATACGTTTGAAAATTTAAATAGTGTTATACATTTATTAAACGAGAATTTAAAAAATAAATTTTAATTTTTCACGATATCACGCGTATTATTATTATCATACTGCGGTCAATATATAATAATATCATATTTTATTAATCATACTCGTATGAAAAAACAAATTATTATTATCTGAATTTAACACCATAAACAAATATCGCGTTATTCAGTTCTTTCCTGTGCCGTATTATAGTCGATAAGGACTACGTGAGCGTCGGGTACAACACACAGGAAGCCTCGCCCCGTGATCGTTCTTTCATTGAACACAATTATTATTTCTATTAAAATGGAAAATCGTTTTCCGGCGACGATGGACGCTTATTATATGCGATATGATACCCAATATAATTAACGTGCAGGATAAATCCTTATTATTATAAATTGTGTATATTTCACAAAACTGCAGGGTACAAATTCATACAAATTGTCACATTACTGACGGAATTTCATCCAAAAATTTCAAGTTGAATAATTAACAATCGAGGTCAAAGTCAATTTATTAAATATTATTTTATTAATAATTTTAATTTTTATAAAACTGTTCAATAATATTTATTTATAGTTTAAGTATTGACTTGTGGATAATATATTTAAATAAATAAAAACCCAAATCCACAAAAAATTTACTTTTTTTTAAGCTTTTAGCTATTTATGCTCAAATAAAAGTAAACTTTTTGTGGATTTGGGTTTTTATTTATTTAAATTATTATCCACAATTTAATACTTCAAAAATAAATATGTTCAATAATACGTTATAAATTTATAATATTCTAACGAAATGTGGAAAAATACGAGTATAATAAAAAAAAAAAATGCACGCTTTATAAACGTGGTGAAATAGCAACAACCATATCGAGAATAAATTTAAAAAAAAATCCATAATTAATTTAACTAAATTCATACATCATGACATAAAACGAATTGATATTTATTTGACAAATGTACTCGTAAGTTATTAGAAAAAGTAGGGAACACAATACCACAACGGCACAACATTATAATAACATCAGTGCGTGGTGCGTCTTACAGCCATTTGAAGCAGAATAAGTTATTGGCTTGTTGCTTTTCCATACTTTTCCCAAAAATTTCCATTATATTACATTCAAATTTTAATAGTAAAATTTAATTAGTCAATTATTCGTCATAAAAGTTAATTTATAAGATTATAACCAATCAATTTATTGATGACATATTATTATATAACATTCTGAATATCTCGTAAGTCGTAATTTTTATCAACAGGAAATGTTCGATAGCAATATTGCCTATACTTGATTATATTATATATTTTATATTATTAACTGCCGTAGGAAAGATTGCAACGTATATAAAAACAAATAGTCGTTTATAATTAATAATTAATAAATATTAATAGGCTTTACAATATAATATCTAAGTTTAAAATAACTTATAAAATACCTAAATAACATATGATATATATTTTTGTTTTAATGATTTAATAATTTATTATTTATTATTATAGATACGACTAATGATTTTTAATATTATTATCTTTAATTTATACCACTCTTATTTATATGAAAAAATGTGTGTTTATAAAATTATATCTAAAGTTCAAATTTCATAAGGTTTTATTAATAATTGTATTTTTTCTGTTTTATCTAATGTATAGAATATACATAATACTCGTATAACTATTATTATGACAAGTGATTAAAAAATTATGTATAAATAATCCAATCACTTTTTTTCCGACATTATTTCTATTCATCTCAATATCTTATACCTAATTATTTTCAAAAGCGTCTTTTAACAAAATTTACAATCTTGGAAACAAAATTACAAAAAAATGTAACTTGATCTGAATAGCGAAATCGCAAATGTAAATATAATTTTTCACTAGCATATTATAGTTATAAATTATAATACGTCAGATCTACGATCAGAGGTACGTATATAATAGGTAAACAATTTATATTGTCAAACGTATTATTATTAAATAATATAAATATAATTAATAAATTTAATTTAATATTAATTATAATATTAAAGCAAATAAACCATTGAAAACATGTTGATAGATAATAAACGATATTATGCGTATATTTTCCTCTATAATGACGTGATATTTACATAATATTGAATAATGATATAGAATTGTATCGCATATAGCTATATGGTTAAATACTTGTATATTATATATATACTCGTATATAGTAAAAATGTAGGGTTTTAATAATAAAAAACCGTATAACTTCATACTTGCCAGTGTCCTTGACAAAACCTTGATTGGTCGAAAATTGGACAATCATATAAGATGAAAATTAAATAACGTTCGACTGATAGGAATACTACATATTAATTTGGATATATTGAAGACATATATGAAGACATGCAATTTTTATAAAATATGCACTATGTATAAGAATACCTTACATACTTATCGCATTTATCTGCGAATTTCTTAAAACATTAGAATAACATTTCATTTAATTTTTACCTATGCGTATACAATGTATACATATTACTGTATTAGTATATTATTAATTTATGTAATTATATTATTTAAAATAATCCATATAAAAACTCACAAATAGTTGTTTTATTAAAATATTTAGTTTATTAAACGAATCAAAATAAAATTCTATAATAATTATTTTGATCATTCACATATTGCATTATATAATAAAATATAATTATAAAATCAATTTAATACTTTAATGTGAATGCATCACTATGATACATTGATACTATATATTTAAATGAGAAAAAGATCCAATTTTACACGGGTGATTACTATACGAATTAAGACTTTTGACGTTAAAGAACAACCATATAATTATTATAACGTACTGTCTTTGCCCCGTACCTACTCTCTGTCCCTCTTCAACAGACATCTCCTCGCGCGACACCGACACGTAATAATTTTGTATATTCTATCGCGGAAGTTTTTTTTTTTTTATACAAAAGTTATAATCATATAAAATAATATTCTCGTGATGTTTATTTTTATTCCATTCAAACAAGCTTTTCATATATCCATTAAAATTTATTACATTAAAATTAATTTATTACATTAATTAAAACATATGACGCGAATATAGTAGTTATGTCATCGAATGCATTATTATTGTAATTACATAAAAAATAAAAGATTTTAAATTAAAAAAGTTATTTATAATACTAATGTGCAAACTGATCTATTCTGTCTTAAACTGCAATATTATGTAATAATTATGTGTGTAAATCTCTGTTAGCAGGGAACAATATAATATATAATACCTATAAGATGTATAATATTTTCGAATATCCTCCGCAAGATATACACATGACACATCGTATAATAGTAAGTAATTATATTAAATAATAAATAAATAAATAATTAATATATACCTAATTATTATTTTCAGAAAATTTTTACATAACGTTATTAATAATATCGATTATAATATTATGTATTTTACACATAATATACTTTGGTAATTTACATTATACTTTGATTATTGTAATAAATATATAATTATGTCCACAGCAATAATATTTTTTCTAAATGTCAAGAACCTTTTAGCGCGTATATGACACGCATACGTAATATATATATTTTTTTAATTTTATATACCAAGAAAACTGAAATGAGTATAATATTTTTACTTAAACTATACACAATTGAAAATAATATTATTGGGTCGAATAGAATCGCGTTGTCGGGAACGTAGGTACATATAAATATATAATAATAATATGTATATACTGTCGTTTGAATAATGCTTTACATTTTTAAACAGTGTCATGACATTGGCATAAGAAATTATTCGTTAATTACAATATATATATAGTGATTTAGAATCGTGGATTATATTCGGGTCATGATGACTGAACGACCAAGTAATATTATATCATAATATATGCATACAGTACAATAACATATTAACACGCGGACTAAATGGTTTGTTTTAGACGAAATACACTAAATATTATAATATAATTATTATTATTTTATTACATTAAATTCAGTGTTTCTCAATCTTTTTGTAATAGCTACCCACAAATTAAAAAATTAAAAAATTAAAAATTAGTTGTTACGGTGACCTCCCTCCAACAAAAAAATCAATTTTGTAGTCAATAATAATTTTTTTTTTAATCAATTCCATTATTTAAATATGTAATTTGAATATTAATAATTGCATACTATTAATTATAAATAATAATTTTAAGAATACAAATTACGATTTTATCCTTGTAATAAAATAAATATTTGGCAACTCAATTTTGGACTGCTACAGCATATAGATTTGGAAACCCGAAATACGGATCGAAATCTTCTATAAACGGCTACTCTACACAGGAGGTAAACTATAATAATATTGTAATAATTAATAATTATATAATAAATAATCAAATTCATTATAATATGTAAATAATATAGTGATTTGCCATTTTAATTTAGTAAATTTACATTTAGCATGAACACGAAAGCCGGTTAAAATTTTAAATTTTAGCTATTCTCCGTTAAACCTGTCTGAAGTAGTTTGTTTAAAAATCGATAAATCGATCGTTATTTTCAATTTGCAAAACAGAGCAATAAGTGTCAATCACGCCCAGAAAGTAGGTTGGTTTACCTATAGGTACTTACCCACCTAGGAATAATTAATTTGTGATTTTAACTCGTATCTCATAATATAATTAATTATTATGGTCATTAATTAATATTATCCTTAATAATTATGGCCATAAATTAAGTGAAAATACAAAAATAAGAAAAAAAATTACACAAAAATTACAATGTTGTTGTAGGTCACTCACTATAAATTAATGTCGCAGTATATCGGTTAATATAATTATTATTTTATATTTTCATGTATATTACAACATACATATGTATGTATTGGTTACATAATATGTAACCGACTTTGAATAATTTGAACAACGTTTAAGATTTCCATAGATAAAATATAACATTAAATAAGTACTAAATACATTACAAATTTTCACGATAATAACATGGATTATTCATTTATATTCCTATACGTTGAAAGTTTCGATAATCATGATGATAAGTAATCAAAATGAATAAATAAAAAATAATCACAAAACAAGTTGTACCCGTCAAAACATCACACAACAATGGTAATATTATGAAAAAAATAGACAATATAAAACAGTAATTTTTTTTTTATAATGTACACAATTCAATATTATTACTATTTCTATAAAAATTAATATGAAATAATAATAACTAATGAATAACTCGTTTTTTATCGTACTCATAATAATGTCATGTCTTTGATATCATTTATTTATTTATTTACTTAAGTATATAAAATAGGTATAATACAATTCGAATTTTTTCATTTTATTTCTTCGGCGATTTATATTATAATAATAAATAATGACGATACCTACATAAAATGTTTTTTTTTCGTAAATACTCATTTTAAGTATTTTATGGCGATACTACAGTGTTAAAACTAAAAGGAAAAAGAATGAAGAAGACTATATATTATTTTATACCATCTTACAACAAAATATAATTTTATAATTCATAATAATTCAATACTTTAATATAATATTTTGGCGTAAATCACCTTATCAAAATTGAGTCGTGGAACATTATAAGGAAGAACACGACTCCCGGTCTTTTTATCCTTATCATAAAGCCATTATTATACACTTTATATTTTCCTATTATTTTTAAAATAAATTATTTATTGAAAAAAACATGATATTTTAAGAAAAGTCAGACAATTAAACAAGACGTAATTATATTAAAGATGTATAATTTATTCGTAAACGCCCCGAAGAGAAAAAAAAAGTCGTTGAAAAATATATTTTATTTAATATTGCCGTCCGTTTTGACGTTCGAATCGGACGATCGAGAAAAACATCTCGTATAATCTGTTAGCGATTTCTGGAACGAGCAGGTAATAACCATCGCAGTGGTTACTGGTTAGCGCCTTAGCGGTACAAGAACGCGCGGTTATAAATAAATTGATGGAAAACGAGAGAAAAAATAAACGTATCGGACCGACCGCCTCCTGCACGCTATATTATACTATTAAAATCATATGCTGCACATTCAAGCGTAAAATAATATATCGCACGCGCGAGAAGAGTATAATATAATAATAATAATAATAATAATACGAAGTGCCAAATTCTTTTGCGCTATTTTCGACGTACGCACGCCGAGAACTTTGCGCGTATATTTTTATCGGACTCACCCGGACACCCGACAACGTGTTTTCAACGTACGATGAAAAGCCAAGAAACGAATGAGAGAATAATATTATAAAAAAAAAATAACTATTTATTAATTTATTCATTCGAACTATGCGTACAATATTATTATTCGCAAAATAATAATTAATAATATTTAGTAGTCGAACCGAGAAAATAATATTTATGCGTCCGATTTTCACAAAATCACAACGGGTATGGATCATCCAAAACGTGTAATTATTTAAGACACAAATCGATTTTATTATTATTAATAATATTTCCGGTTTTTGTATATTTTACGTCGTATTATTGAATTTTGTCCACACGCCAAAGAAATATTTTCCATGACAAAATTATAAAAATATCTTTCTTAAATTTCCCGTAGGCGTTAAAACTCGTTACTGACAAAATTTTCGTTTCCACCGGAGAGCGAAATACGATTTTTTTTTTTTTTTTTTTTATATATATTTTTTCTAGATGCGTACCCCTACTAACTATTAAATCCTCTATGATATTACATGTACTTAAGCATATTAGGGGGGATGCTAATTTTTTTGAAAGTCTGATAGTCCCCCTTCTTCTTTTTTCCAAATCAAACACTGAGACTGATCATTGATGTCGTCGCGTTAAATAATATCAATCGTCAATTTCATGTCACCGTACGTTTTTTTCGCCAATCGATACTCGAAAGTACTTATCGTCAAATCTTTTTTTTCAGTTTTAACATACTGTAATGCAAGAAATCATCACCATACGACATTTTTATTATGATTAATGAGTGCAATATTTTATTAACTTGTTGACAAAAACTTTTTTTTTTATTTTTTTTTACACATTTTGTCTCCGTTAATTATTATTATTTATTACTGAATTATCGGCGGCGACAATGTTTCTTTGATGTGGATGAGTTTTTATTATAATATTATTACACTTATTAGTTTATTAGTTTATTATAATTTATAATAGTTAATAATAATAATTATACATTATTATTATTTATAGTTATTTATTTATTACAACAAACGTGTGCAGGTTTTCGTCATTATTAATTTGTTATAATAATTATCGTTAATGTTGAATATAAAAATAATACAATATATTATTAATTTATTATATTATGTTTTATTGTAAAACATATTATTATCATTCAATAATAATTATTACAGGCATAATACGTGTAAATTGTTATATTGTATTTCCGGTGAAATAATAATTTTATATTGTTATCTTCTTTTATAATATAGAGGTGAAAAAAAAATAACTTTTTATAATATTTTTATTCCAATACCGTACGCTGCAGTACATACCCTGTTATTATAATATGTACACATAAACGATACAAGAACCTAAATTATAACGTTCACATAACATATTTACGACGTTCTACAGGGTGTTTAATGTTCATAAGACTACGTGAATTTTCGGTGTGTGGAGGAGCTCCCATACTTTCTGTTTTTGATTCTCGACGGGAAGTCGACCACTTGTTATCGACTGTATATGCCACACCTGTTGCAAAATCACCCACGGCAAGCATAAACGTATAAACGTCGAATTCGAAAAATTAATAATAATTTCTGGTAAGGTTTTTACAAAATATATATAATAATTTAATATCGTTTAGTCCAACATGAAAATTTTACATTTTTAATTAGCCTATATGATAATATATTATTATTATTAAAATCGTAATCCTCTGCAGCGAACGGACATTTTTACGAAAATATTGGTGAAAAAACGAGACACGAACCGGATGCGGACGATTCGACGAGCCATTTTAATACTTTTATAAACAAAAATCAAAATAATAATATATTTATCAATATATAGTTGAAAAGTGAGAAAAAACAGAAACGGTCTTCAGGAACACCCAATATAATAATATTGTACACAACTACACAAGTAGTCATGAAACGAATATACGTATTTATATATCCCGTACCTAAATAATATGCATTATAAATATACTAACTAACTATATGTACAGTCCGATTATTATATAGTTATTGTGTATTATAGTCGTTCGAGATGGCAGTCATCAGAAAACACAAAAGGAGCGCGTAAAATAATTACAGTTTCTCTCTTATCCGCCGACGGTAAAACGGTAAGGACCACGATGAACCACGACTAACCACGTACGACATACGCATAAATGAATATACATATTATATAAATATAAAAACAGCAACAATATAAAAAGGTATGTTTCTCATTATTTCATTTGTTCCTTCGGGAAAAATTTGATACAATAACGAAAATATACGCACAAACGTGTCGCTAAGCAGTGACGGCTATACCAAATGATCGATATGACTTCGTGTGCGGGATATACCTAGGGGAGAAAATGAAAAGAGCGATATTCAAATAATGCGTGGATATTGTCAAAATAATACTAGTAATTCTTATTTTTTTCCCCCGATTTTTATACGTACTTACGTATTTTTATAATAGAACGGTAAATTGTTAAATTTCTAATCCGACTATATGCATACAACACGACAAGTATACAAATCGTCTACCTGCTTGCATGGGTATATTATATTATACAGGAAACAGGATCAAAATCGATTTTAAATACGTTAAAAAATATATTGTGCCTACTGCTTAGGTGAAACACTATACCATGGGACTTCCGACGTCGTTATACAAAACACTATAATAGTGAATAATCGTATTATCCAAAATATCACATCCACATTCGAATCTAAAGGAATTATTATATTTTTCTACTACAAGATAATCGTAAATATATACAATATCCAGATATCCTGTAGATATACAATATAATCTGTAGAGGAGAGATCGAATTTTCAATATTATTTATGTGGGTTTTTGTAAATCGAGAACGTTAAAATATTATTAGATTAAAAAAATATGTATATTTTGTAAATTATTTTAAATCATATAATCAAATAATTATTATTCATTAGAATTCGAGTTTCTATTTAGATTTTTAATTAATAAAATGTATGTCATTACTTGGTTACGGTTGAAATGTTTTCGGTTATAATTTATTAACTATATTAAATTTATAATATAAATAAATAAATTGAAGTATGGATAATAATAATTGATGGAAAATAAAAAATTGATTTATAAATATTATTATCAATAATATCAATATGGCCATAAAACGTTTTATCTGACAGCTGCAGCTGGTCACGCATTTATTACATATATTAGTATATAATTATTATTATTATTATTAAAAGTCTAAAACATTAAGTCGCTATAAATTTTAATCGGAATCGAGAATATTCTTTGAACTGAATTTTTTTTCTCTTAAGAAAACAAATCGTCAAATATATTCGTAATATAATAAATGATAATGTCTTGCGAGAGTTAATAATTCTATATATATATATATACACATATACCATGGAACACAAATATGTTTTATTATAAGTACTGTTACTTAAAATAAAATATTAAGGACATTGCATCATGATAATAATAATATATTATATTATACAATTGAAAATCGCCGCAATCGTTCGGAACCAATCGGATTCCGTAGGGTTACCCCGTGCATTTGACACCCCCAAACACGAGTGTTTTATAATATGACTCGTATTAGGTATATAATTGTACCTATAACATTATATAACAATTACTTGTATAATAATCGTGTTCAATTAATAATAATAATAATAACATATTCGTTTTACATATTATGATAATAGTTACAAATGACGACGGTTTAAACAGCGTACACCTGAACGAATCGTTTTTGCTAACCGTGTATAACACGATTACCATTGATCATCTATATATTTATTAACAAACAATTTTCCACTTTTAATATGGAATTCATTAGAAAAAAAAAAAAAACTCTCGTCTAAGAATATTATGTATTATAACGTTCATTCATTGACGTAACGTACAATGTAATAAGACGCGCGATATTATGTAAATTAATTTAATATTTTTAATTATGGGAAGTATATTATTATTAAATACGCTTATTATACGTTATAACGTGCGCAATACAGTCACGAAAGTGGTTTGTAAGCCGCACGTGCTCGTGTCAATTTTATAGATAAGCGTAAAAAGGGATGAATCCCTCTAAAATATTAAAAATTATACATTTTAGAAAACGTGAAATTAAAAATCAATATCGGTCTGGGTAATTTACACGGAAATGTTTATTAAATAATATACTTTTTTTTCGTAATATTAATATTATCTTTCGAAAGAACAAAAATTTAGTTTTTTTTTTTTTTAATAATCGCCAAGAATATTTGAATAATTTTAATAGTCTTAAAATAAGGTCTAAAACACGCGTTGGGCTATTATAATGTCATAACATTTACGAATTAACTAATATTATATTTTAAGGGATAGATTAAGCTCATATAACTAAATATTCGAAAAGTACATTTGTTATATATATATATATTATTATTATATATCATTATACTTTATACATACAAAACGTGAATTCGGACATTATTTTATTATAAAGTCTTCCACGTCACATCGTTTAAACGGACCAGACCGGTGCCGAACGTCGTATGCAGGGGATGGGGGCAACACGAACGCGATTATAATATTTTATTGTATTTTTTTTTTCTTCTTTTTACCTTTACCTAAAAGCACATGCAATTGGTCACCGGACAAAATGACAAAAAAATAAAAAATAAAAAATAAAAAAAATAGCGTGACCAATATCATATAGGTACCATTTAAAACCGGTGACGTGACACGACGAACGGAGGGGTGGAAAAAAAATGAAGAAAACAACTCACCCGAATCCCATGTCTAGTGAACATATAATAATATATTATAATATTATTTATAGCAGGCACGATGTATTGATGTGTGTACGTTTTCTCTGCGTGAATACTCGCTCAAAGTAATATTATAACAAACGATAATATTACTCGGGGAATATAAGAAAAGACGTGCAAAGTGGTTGTTTTACGATGTCCGTGTATTTGTAACGAGAGAGATTTCGTCCATGACCACGTACAAAAAAGTATACGGGGATAAAAAAAAAAAAAACACAATAAATAAAAATCACGCGTCGTCTTCCTAGCGACAATAATATTAATTAATTAGGTGTATAATATAATAATATGTTCGACTAAATACTTCTCGAAAACACAATATAAAAAATGAAAAACGCGCGAAAATTTTTCACCGGGACGGAAACACGCGATCCGTTTTCGCGCCGCGTACACGATACAGCGACACCGCGTGGTAGACGAGTGCGCGACGGAACGATGTAACCGCCGTACGGACGCCGGCGAGCACACTGACGACTGATCCGCGCCGGGCGTCGACTCGCCGACAGTCGTTCCTCGTTCGGCTGTCGGATGGACGCCGCCGCCGCCACCACCGCGTGATAAGGGTGTACGACGTACGTTGGGCGTCGAAGAAACCACTTCCCCACCACCACCGTACGAGAACGCGCGCGCGACATGGGCCGTAGGGCCCAACGCGATAATTGGCCGCTACGGAGGCGATGCATTTTCAGTTTCCGTCTATATATATATTATATATATTATTATTGCGTTTACGTGTATTATAATATTATTGTTGTACAGGTAACCGAAGCAACCGCCGACGACGTCTGAGGGTCAACGTACACACAAATAACGTTTTTACATTATTATTATGTAATATTATTATTATTATTATGTATTAGGGGCTGTGATTGTCGGGCGCGCGCGTGCGTTATTGGAACATCAGACATTTATAATATTATATCGTGTTATTATTATTTTTATTTTTCCGTTTCACGTTGTAATAATAATAATAATGATATTATGTACACACGCGGACACGGATAATTTTACTAACTACAACATGTATAATATAATAATAATAATAATACACGTATATTACGACTCTTACGAGCGCACGTGTGTACATCATTTTCGTAGCTTATAATATAAAAATATATTTTATAATATTGCTATTGTTGTACGTACGCAACACGGCGTCAAAACGGGTTCCAGTGGAAGAAAATATTAAAATACGCGTATAATAATAAATTAATAATATATTGTTTTACGATGGAATACTGAATAGGTGTACTAATTAACGCGGGCCCCGGGTTGAAAAAATAATCGTATCGCTCTGACGTTTTTTTACCCTCCCCCCACCATCGCCACAAACATTAATTATATTGTACGGATGTCGTTAAATTCATAATTATTTTCGTAAACGGAATGAACGAGATTTCAAGTTGCAAAGATAATACACTGGAAATTACATAATATTATTAACAGCGTGTAATATCCGCGTAATATTTTGATCGAGCCCCCATCCGGTTCGTTTATCAATAATCTATTAATAATTAAGTATTGCGTTTTTGCGCACTCGTGCCCGATCGTATTCAGATTTTCTCTCGTTTTTAACACTTTCCGTAGTCGACTTCACTTTATACATAATATTAAATTTATATAGACGAATGTAAATTATTTTAAAAATTTTCGATTCGTTTTATACAAAAACACTATGAATATAACAATATTACAATTTTATTGTAATAATTATTTTGTATAATACCTATACCTAACAAAACGCAAGTGTTCACATCAACGGTACAGTTTAATCTGAAAATATAGAAATAATGAAATATAATTATACCTGTATTCTAAGATATCTTGCACGGTCTCGTGAAATATAATTCACACGGTTCGTACATGGTACATGTGTAAATTCATTTTCTTATTTTCAGTCACAACACGCTATAAAATGTTAATGGCCAGTGTAGATTATTTATATTGATCATGTAATATTATACGGTTAATTTAGTATTATATTGTATAAAACTATAAACACAATAGGTTTAGTTCCGATACGTAAACTCGCTCGGTAAAATAATAATTATTATGATCGTTTTTCCCGATCGAATTCGTCAAAAACAACAACAAACTACACTATTATTATTATTTAAAACCATTATACGCCGAAACGTTCTAAAAATAATTATTCAAGTCTTCAAAGTTATCTTTAAGTATTAAGTCCAATGTAGATGTAGGTATACGTTTTTTTTTACACTTTCGAATGGGAATGAAACAAATCCGTTGACTATATACATAATTGTACAATTTTTGATTGGAAATGGGTGTTCGAAAATTAAATAATATTTGTCAAACGTTGCAAAAACTTGCTGCAGTATACCTTTAGGCTTAAAATAAAACCCCTCGTATTTACGAGTTATCGATTTTACATATTTTATTTCGTGATCCATCGGTGTGATTTTTCATAACAAACCGATACCGAGGTATGTTTTCGAACTTGATTTTCCAAACTAATTTTAAGATAATATTTATTTGAATTTAATCAAGTATACATGTGTTAAATAATCGAAACATAAAATCTACCACGTGATTATACGGCCAAGGTGTTTGCAGTGAAACGGACCGTGATGAAACAGTCGAGGCGTACGTGAAATGTCCCGTCCATCATCATGTACGTACCACATTTATTATACATAATAAATTATTCAATTCACATTGAAATTGATACAGTGCATTCTGTTATATCGTATTTATCTATGCTCATTTTGACGACATAAGTAATATTATTAATATTTCGAATATTGTTTTCCGAGAAATTTTTACTTATTTTGCACACATATTGTATATTATTCAGGTGTAGTTGTTTCCTTTTAAAACTCATCATTTCTTACTTCGCATAGTTAATATTATTATAATACAATAACGATTATTTTGTACGTTCTTCCATCAATCATTCTTCCACGCGATAAATATATCATATATGCGTTTTTATATACGTTTTCGGGTTTTCCTTTGAAGTTTGAACGATTGAACAATAAACTTATTTACAAAAAATTTTATTCCCACAGACCAGTGCGGTATATTATATTATAATAAAAATGCAACGTAACCAATAAAATAATAACAAATCTAAAACAAGTCATAACAAGATAATATATTATTATTATTTAAATTTAAAATATTAGAAATAATTAATCCTTAGTAATAAACATATAATACAATATTAGTATAAAAATTGTAATACGATATTATAAAGTGTATATCATGTATTTTATATATATATATATTACAATAATTTAAAAAAAATACAATGCACTTATGCACACGTATACAATATTATGATTATAATGATAAAAAATATATTTTATGATCATTAATACAATAAACTGTAAATAAACCAAAACGTAAGGTTGTTGATTATATTATTATTGCATTTGTACAGTTTGTAAAAAAAAAAAAAAAAACGCATGATAAATTAAATAATAATTAATATAATTTTTAAAGGAGAATACTGTTTACATCTTAATTATTCAATTTCAAATATTTTAATATTTTAATCCTGAATCACTATCAGTTGTCACGATAAAATACTATAAATACACGAACTATTGTAGTCAAAATATAAAAAAACACATTTTTGTGGACGAAATAAAATTTGAAAATAATATTTTCTGTTTTACACTTGTACAATAATATTTTATTCGAGATTTTATTGTTGCTTTCATATTTGATTTTAATGTTTTTTATTTTGTTTGGAAAATTAATTTTTACAGAGCTTTTTTACAATCCTTCATTGGGACATTGCGTTATAAAAAAATAAATATCAAGTAATCAGCTAGAATAAAATGTAATATTAATAGTTAATACACTCGTCATATAACAAATGATATTAACAACATTATTAATTAAATAATTTCATTCATATAACTCATACAGTTATAAAAGAATAATGCTCGTGGGTGGTACTCTAGCTATTTTGGTGTTTTTATTTACTGAAAAATAAATTTTTGTCCCTTTTAACTTGTGAAACTATATAATATAATTATTACGTATATTATATAAATGTTATCACAATTAAGATTCAATTGAACCATTAATCGACTCTACGAGGGTCATTTTCTGATCTATATAATATACGATATACGAATATCACAATAATAGTATTAAATGTTTGAAATTGCATCGTTATTTTGAAATTCAATATATATTTATACGTACAGTACATAATATAGCCCCTATGAATTAATTAATTAATCAAAACTATATGCTAAAAAAAAAAAAAATGATTTAAATTTAAAACATGACTCATCTGTGCGTGCATTTCAATAATATTATATTATTATATATAGTGGTTCCGTTCGCAAAGAGGAAGACAATTATTATTGCACACGAGCCATGAACAATGGACAAAGATGATATACCGTCATACAACTCATACTCTTTTATTTGTGATTAGAATGTATAATGAATTGATAATGGTATATAGGTAAGATTATCGAATTAAAAATCAATTTATATTTAGAAATGATTAAAATTTAAAATATTATATTTTAAGGACTATAATAAAGGATTAACTTATAATAATTAATAGGATAAATATTATATTATAATATATTGGTACCTAGTTAATTCATATTGCTAAATACATAAAATTTAATTTGATAATATTAAAATTACAAAATTTCAATAAAAAAAAAAAATTATAAATTAATTGCATGTACTATACTACTATTCACGGTGAACGAATTATAATATAATATACTAATCACTAATCTATATTTATATTATAATATAAAAAAAAACTCAATATCAAAAATATCAATGTATAGTAACTAAAATATAATAAACTAATAAAGTAATAACTATTAACTTTATAGAATATTTTAGTTATTTTATGCTACCAAGTGTTTATAATTTAAACATTATTAATCTATATTTTTTTTTTATTAAAACTTTTATCAAAAAACATTATTATTAATAAATCGTCTGTTAACCTAACGGTCCTAACCTATCTAAACTATACAACTTAAAATATTATTTATAAGTAATTTTTTATTATTATAAATTATTATTATTAGTCTTCAGTTAATTTATTTAAATTTTTACTTTGATTTTTAGGTCATGTATTTAATATTATATATATTATATAATATGTAATAAATTTTTGTAATTATTTTAGCTATAATGCGTCCGGTTATAATAATTATTATTTTTATATCAGGCGAAACCACACGACTACCTTGTATAATAGCACCGATGTATTATATATCTCGTTTTATTGAAAGGAGACGATAAGTTAAAATTTCGGAAAACGTACATTTATATTATTGACATCCAAATGTCCAAGGGCTGATGAAAAACGAAATGACCGTCATATTATATCTGGTAAGTGTAACACACACAGTTGTCTGTTAGTTATCGTAAATAATATAAATTCAATAACGTGAAATACGTTCTTAATCGAGGCCGAAGGATGTAAACTGGTCCAGGACGCTAAACCACAAGATTTAATAATCGCATATAGATTATTGAAAATACAATACGTATGTAGGTATATATAACGTGTTAAAACTTAATGAAAAACTAACCAGTGAAATTCCCGACGATTAACATTTACACCGTGCAGTATAATATTATATGGTTATAGGTATATACCTAATATTATAAAATGTCAGATTCGATCTATTCTCGAGGGCTTATTATTGCCCAACATTTTTACCAGTTGTTGTTTAGCTAAAATACGCACCTCAAGGCCATGTGCCTTATGGATATATATAATATGTGCTTAGACAAACTTACAATAAATCAATTGAAAAATATATACGTATATATACGTATATATATATTTTATGTGTTCAAATGTTCAATATATCGTATACGGATTTAAATATTCAAAAATATATTACATTGATTTGAAATGTGACTGAAGTTGATCATGTGCACGATTACGGCGTTTAGACAAAAATCTGAAAATGGTACAATTATATTATGTGGTAACTAGGTATTATAGTAAATATTCTATACTTATTATACATTTGCATTACAAATGAATTATTATGTTATTGTATTATTTCATTGCAATGAAAACTAGGTGAAAATGCGTATGGATTGTATTATAAATTCTGTTTTACTTGAAGGTCTATTTATAGTGTCCGCACGCGTTATACCTATATACACATAATAATTTTACTGTTATATAATACGCGTGTCCATGGAGATCAAAATAAATTAAGTTTGTTTTAAATATAAGTGAAAATATTGTCATTCATCAAATGTCTATTTTATGATGTATTATGGATTCGTTATACGTATAACACATTTTTTAAAAGAATAACGCTATGTTATGTATCGTTTATTCACTTTATTCCAAGCTCTTTAGCCTTTAGGTTTAGGTATAAAAACAATTAACAAATTAAAAACAAATTTTTTCAACGTGTATATTATATATATTTTTTAAATCGCTATACGTAATTATTATTGCGTATGGGTAAAAAATCTCTTGACTTTAGATAAGTCATTAGATATACCACTATACCTAAATACATATATATAAAATAAAAAATGTTATCACCAATTAAATTAGGTACCTAAATCAAAGTAGTTACATAATAGTTATATGCCACGTGGTTTAAATTCTACAAGTCCGTTTGATATACTTTGCTGAGATATCATTTAAAATATAAATATTTTTTCTGAATAAGTCAATAAGTCATTTTGAATATTATAAAACGAAATATTAGTATATTACTCGATATTTTACAAATTAAAATTATCTACAACTAAATATACATTGTAATATTCTACTTCACCATGGGCAAAATCCATTGCGCTAAACTCAAAAGCCATTTTCTCTACTAGGAAATTAATAAACATGTAACCATATAAGAAATACTGCATATATAATATAATATATTATGCAATGAAATAGGTACGTTTATAAATGCATACACCTTATACTAATACATATATAATATATAATATATATTTATTTACTAATAATTATTCAAATTGGTATTATCTGATGTTCATCGTGCTGCACTGGCACACTGTCGATCGTTCGGTAAATGTTTTATATTTTTTAACGTTTAATTTTTACTTAACCGCGGTAACGAACCGTATACATTTTAGAGCCTCGGATACTTAATGCAAGATATACGTATAGAATACATACACACACGACTGTATATGGCGGCAATTTAAATGTTTTAAACTTAAAGATACCTATAAAGTGAAAAGTTATAACACAACTCGAGCGTGTGTTTTACCGATATACGATGTACGCGGAGAACGCAGAGTGACAGGTTTATTGAAAAATCTATACGCGCGCACATAAAAACACAAAATATTATACAGTAAATACTAATAACTAATAAGTAATAATAATAATAATAATAATAACATCAACAGCCCTCTCTACAACGAATAATAATAATAATTATTAATTACACACCGTTAACGCGTTGTATATACGCCGGTACTTAATATTATTATATATAATAGGAGGTACACACCACACATATATATAACATATTTATGATTGTTATAATCGATCCCTATTTTCTTCGTGAAAGTAATTTTATAATAATAATTATTACCATCGTCACTTATAGTGTATAATATATATATATATATATAAAAGGTACTTTATAATATACTCGTACTTATTGGTCTTATGGGCCTGTTCGGTGTTCACAAGTGCATAAATTATGTGGTACAAAAAAAAAAAAAAAAACATTAAAAACGTACATAATAACATGCGCGTATATTATTATGTATTATAAATACGATATTTACCGGGGACTACAGTTTTGTCGTCCGCGGCGTAATATTCATTCATTCGGATATTTTATTTTCCTTCCAAGTGTACCTTATATATATATTGTTGATAACGCACGTCTGTACCTAATATAAATGCGTATATAATTAATATTTATTATGATCCGAAAGGGTGTACGACATGTGATTTTATTATATAAAACAATCGACAACGAAATAGTATATTATATACGTATATATAAGGTATAAGTATATACCGCTGTCTTATTTATTTATTCGTATAGCAAAAAAACAGAAAACAAGTAATATGTTTATGATAATTATAACAATATTAATAAAATTGCCAGTGCCGCAACTTGCTATTGGTAGGCCCCAATGCAAGACAGAATTATGGGCCCCCCTTTTTTCTAAGAAATATATTAGTATATGATATTTTTAATCCCTTTCTCCTGTGGTATATTATATATTCATAAATAAATTTATGGGTGGATTTATAGGTATAAGTGCCTAAAAAGGGTCGAATTTGTTACCAAAATTACCACTTATATATAATTCCTATGTGAATACTCAATAAAATTTTCAAGTCTCTAACTTCAAAATTACCCGAGTTATCGTGAAATATTGAAATCGAATTCGTAGAAATTTCAGTTTTCATGAAAAATGACGTTTTCTCGTCGTTTATTCTACCATTTAGGGTCAATTTTGAGAAATTCGAAAAATTACCTATACCTAAATAAAGTACCAACTACTTCCACTTTCCAATTTCTTATTAGTTATTTCTATATTTTCAAGTATTTTTCTATTCAATTAAAACTATTCTATTAAATTAAGTATTTTTCTATTCAATTAAAACATGTTCGATTATATTATAATATATTATGTTTATGTATATTGTGTGTACGTATTATATCTATGACTATGGCATCAATCGATAATGGACGGAAAATATATCATAAGCATAACTATTAGGTGATATTTGGATGACAACAATTTCGAGTTTAATTTTTTTTATTTTATGAATAAAATTTATAAATAATATTATAATATTACTTTTAACATGGGGCCCCTATCTAAAAATAAATCTCTGGTCAGGGAATGCAATGCATACCTAGCGTCCCCTATTGTTGCGGCACTGATTAAATTGCACGTTAATATAAGGCTATATAACCATAACAATACATGTATATGTAACTTTTTACTATAGAATAGTCAACGATTTATCTTTATTTTCACTGTCTTATCGTATAAGTTTACTTGAATATTTAAATGATATAATATTATATAATTATTACAAAAATCGAATGTCGATAATGTATATATTATAATCTGACCGATTCGATAAAAACATAACGTGTATTACTGTACGTATACGATATTATATTGTCGTGATATTATTATTATTATATCTTTTTTTCGCCAAATTCCTCGATTCTACACGTATTAAATACGGTTCCCACAGAAAACGCCGCGTGATTAAACTTAACGGGTGTTGTATTTCATCCCTTTTCAGATCTACATTCGTCGTGTGTACACCGGTGTATAGTCTATATCGAGATTCGCCATCATGTCACCCTTCAGAGCACACACGAGTGTATATAATTTTCGGCTATTCTTTTCGACAAAATACTTATATTATAATAACACGTAGTAGGCATAATGTATATGTATATCTATATACACAAGAACAGGTGCGTCGTTCGAAAAAAAAAAAGAGAAAATTCTACAAACTCAATATTATATTGTGTACCTATATAGGTACCTTAAACGTCGGGTCAGGTGGTTCGCTCGACGATCGCGGAAAGACGATAACATAATGTATATAATATAATAATATAATAAATACGACGCGAATATTATTACATTTTTTTTTTTTTAATGTTTCGGCGAACACGATTTTTTTTCTTCCTCTCCCCTCTGCCTTTCTCAAACAAACTCTCCGTGGCTAATATTTACATATCATTATTATGATTTAAATTCGTATAAATGGTATATACGTTCTATACGGCAATTATTCATTTTTTGTGCGCCATCGCCGTTCCGGAGCTACCGGGTTTGTCTTTGTGCGCGCGACAGCGATACATCCATCCATGTCACCGGAGGCCGCGGACCGTGTGCGCGTATCGAACGACTCGAATCTTTTGTTTATCAAAAAAAAAAATCCGAGCGCGCGGGCTTTAATTACACAAATTAATGAATTTATTGTTTTCGTACGTGTGGTTTTTTTCCTACCGAAAACAGACAAGTACCTATGTATAATGTCATATTATATTATGTTGGATATTATTATATTGTACGAACCGTGTTCGAAAATGGTGTTTCTACGAGTATAACTTCCCGTATATACGAGTATATACACATTATATTGTTAAGTACGCCCGTCTTGTACATATAAGTATACTTACCCCGAGGAATAACGCACTGTGTGTGTATATAATATTTTATACGAAATCTTTGTTATCATTTTCTGGTAATTTCTGCTGGTGATCGTGGTTATAACGCATATATAGTCATATAGGTACTATTATATTATAAAGGACGCTCATTTATATACCGCGAACGGTGTTATTGTTTTGCACGTGAAACCGTTCAAGGTGATTATAAAATATTATACCCATCGAAACACAAGGATAAAACAAATATTTTGTCGTGTGCCATAAGCCCGACGGGCTCATATTATAAGATATATACACGAGTGTACGCAGTATCATATAATATTATTATATACCTATAATAAGTAATAAGCATCTGCGGTGAAAAGTGTTAAATTAATAAATGTATACCTAATACTAATAACGTTTGTATTTTCTTATTATACATAATAATATAATATAATAAATATCGCAAGTGTATAATGAGTAATAACACAGTCAAGGCTTATGATGGTGCTTCCGTTATTATATCATTATATATTTTTCATATCTATATCATATTATAAGCAATTTTATATTTATATATTTTGAAAAAAACGACGTATATATATATATTATATATGTAAAGCGAAAATAATAATTAATCCATTGCACGTTAGGTTATATAATACATATTATTATGTATACGATAAAATAATATGCAAGTGCTATTATTTATATTAATCCTCACAAAAGCCTATATACCGCATATCTATATAGGTACATCGTACATACGTTTACAGACTGTATTATTAGAATAAACTATTATGGTGAGCTGCGATAATTGATTATGGGGTTTAAAATAAATTTAATAAAAAAAAAAAAAGTGTGTTAACAAAAATGCAGGTTTTTTATAATAATAGTTGGTATAAGAAGATATACTGCTTAGTATTTATATTATAATGCTAATATCCTATGCGTCATACGAAATATACGTTGCTAAATAAATATCATAATATGTATAGGTATACTTTTCTACGGCAATACAATAATAAATATAATATAATACACGTTGTTATATACGTTAAATTGTAACACTATATGAATATATTTGTTATATTTGGCCAGTTTTTAAATAGGCAAATCGCGGATACATTGTTTTTTCTCACTCATGTACGTATAGTTTGTGTGTAATACGTATTATATTATAATATATAAAAATTGTGTATTTTATGCATGTATAACTCTATATTATATAATGACGTGTTTATAGATAATTTTTCATCTAGAATACCTTTTATTTTTCATATACCTACTTGTAGTCCTGTACGTATACAATATTTAGTTAAACTTTTTTTTAAATTAAAATGAACGCATACCTATATGTATACAATAAACGTATACTTATGTATATAGTGTTCCTATATATAATGTACATTACTATTTACTGACAAGCAAAAGGAAAAAAAAAAATTCGAAAAAACGAGAGTGATTTGTCTGAATCATAAAATCGTCTCAGATACACGTACGTAAAAGTATCCCTCTTCGCCTCTAATATTGAATTTCGATTGTATCGTATATCGTAAAAAATTCATGTGTTTTTTTTCTCGTCTTATCCCTCGCGTTGACCTTGTTTGTCACTCGAACGACATCCGTCCCTGGAGCACTAACAATACATATTTTTTTAAAACAGTTATTTTTTACACGTTTTCATTTTTCTTTATATCATACATATTATATGTATTCGTCATTTAGGTACATATGAACATTTATTACGTATAATCGTGTATTATAATAAATTTATATATTTTTTTTTCAGTCGTACGCTGCGTTTTTCAATATAGGTAGCTACCAAACGGGTCATATTATTCACATAATACGCGTATATATATATATATATATAATATAATATTATGTACATATATATATGACATATTATTGTAATACGTATTTGTAAATATTTCCTAGGTCAGCCGAAATGGTTAAAGGCGTGCACGTGATCTCGTATATTATATATATTTTTATTTTCGTTATTTAAGTGTATAGGTATACAGAAATATATTATATTATATTTTTCAACACATTTTTTCCAGACCAATTGGGGCGAGGTCTCCGACGATTGTTCTACTCCCTGGAATCCATAATATAACAATAATATTGTGTCCGTGTTTCCATCAACGATATAGTATTATAAGTATAACTATAAAATATACTAAACACCCGTTATTGTAATCGTATATACCTACTGTATATGTGTATATTTCGCCCGCGCATATTATAATAATGAACGAGTTTTGTTTTGTTTCGGTTATTTACAAAAATGATCGCATTCCACATACGAGTATATCATTTATATTATTGTATGAGATGGTGTATAATATATTTATGAATATGAGAATATTATTATATTATTTTATACTTAAAAATATATATCGCAAGCCTCTCGGACGGCCGTGTCGGCTATATATAGTCGCGAACTATAATATTTATATAACAGGAATCCCATGCATTTATTGTCGAGTGTTATGTTTCAAATCGTTTGGTATAAAGAACTAAAGACGAATTACCAAATATTGAAAACACGAGTTTAAAAAACAAACCTATATATTATATTATGTGTTGACATTACACTGAACTTGTCTTCTGTATATAATTTGTACTTTTCTATAATATACAGGGTGATCCAAATAACTTACTACACTCATTTTCTCGGTCAATTTTAATGTTTTTCAATTTTTTTTTTTTACAAAATATATAGAACTTATAACACTACATTTTTATATAAAAATACAATTTTTTACAATTTTTTTTCTTGCTGATTTTTGAATTTTTATACTTTTTTTAAATGGCATGCTATATATCTATTTACACCAAAAAATAGGTAAAAAAATTATAAGAATTATATTCCTTTGTCATTTTTAATTTTGTTAACTTTTCAATGAACTACAGTGATTTTCATTAAGCTGTTAAATGGATATTTATTAAATAGTGAAAGTACTTTTTCGGAGACGCCAATTCATTGACGTTTGTATTGTTTACAAACACTTTCAATAATAGGTATTTTATTATAAATCATAATATATTAATATACCTACAAAATATAACGAGTGTGTATTTCCAATTTAGTATCCAATTATGATGATAAACACAATTAATTAAATACCTATATCATACAATCGTATGGAAAAGTGAAAGTGAACCGTAGTAACAGTGACGTAAAAACTGACAAACGCTCCTCCTATGAATGAAAAATAAATAAATTTCAAAGACGTATATTATGAAAACAAATTGAAAAAAATTAAAAATTTCTTCACAAAAATTATTTTTAAATTATTACCCATGTCATAGAATAAAAACAAATATAGCATGCCATTTAAAAAAAGTATAAAACCTAAAAATTTAATAGGAAAAAAAATTATAAAAAATTATATGTTTATGTAAAAATATAGTGTAATGTACACCAAATATTTTGTAAAAAAAAAAAATTGAAAAACTTCAAAATTGACCGAGAAAATGAGTGTAGTAAGTTATTTGGATCACCCTGTATAGGTACTTTCTGGAATTAGTGCGATTGACGATGTGATTATATAATATTAATAATTGTTAGATATATTATATACCTAATATATGTTTATAATTTTATCGTATTATACACTTAAAAAATACATAATCAGATTTAAGTATAATATTTTAATTACGAATTACGATATATAATAATATTATATAATACTATATAATACGTTACCGCCTTGCAGGTATAATTCAATAGTTTTTTTCTTTTATATAAAATATGTTCTAATCATATTATCATTATATTAAATCATTCTAATCTAATTATTTTATAGATAAATTATATAGTATAAAAAACCAATAATATTAAATTATTTAATACGATTGTAAACCATTATCTTGTACCGTATCTGGTGTGATGAGATTGAGATGTTGTAGCTACAAAATGATTTTAATATATTGTTTGCATCAGTAACATACAATTATAGGTATATCGAGGTAAAAATAATATAAATACCTAAATATAATGAATATGATTAATTATTATAAAATTTACCATTAGATATAATAAATTCCAAATTATCTCTTTTTTTCGATGTAGGTACTAAACAACGATTGGTATTTGGTGTATAATACCAATACGTAATATTATATATTTATATATATACGTAATAAAAAAATAAATAAATATTCATAATTAACTATGTTTTTACGTGTAATATTTTCTCATTAATTCGATCATTAATTTGCTTAAATTTTAATAAGACTCATAAATATAATAAAGTACTTTCAATAACTTCGATGGACGTGTAATAATATAATATATTAAATATCAAATGTCTTGTAATGAAAAATTAATAAAGACAAGCAAAACTACATATAATATTAAATCTTAATGATTAATTAATTTAAAATAATAACTACGAACCTAATAATATTATTATTTAAATTAAATTAAATTATGGTTGTAATAAAAAATATATTATAATAATATGCGATACTAATTTTTTTTATTTATAAATTCATTAATATTGGCATTATAGTTAAATTAATAATAAAATGTTAAACTGTTGTTATTCTAAACAATATCATGAACTCTGCATATAGAATTATAGAAAAAGCTATATATACATTGTAATATGTACAACACTGAAGATCAATAATATCTACAAAGTTTTACCATAACGTTAATAAAACAGAAAAAAATTTATAAGTTTGAAAAATAAAATATAGGTAAGTGTAATTATATGTAATATATTAATATATATTTAATTAACGTTCGAATTCTTAATTAAAATAACTAATACGTGTAATATGACTGTTTTCTGATGGTAACGAAAATATATAATTACAAGCCAATAATTGAAACATTATCATTTCCTACTATAATACGAGTATATATTATACTGTAAAAGTTATATTTTGAATACTATCGTAAAACACACACATTTTCAACTTTTGTATTATACTTATGTAGCGAAGAACTCCAGACATTTTCGAAATATTATCTTTGCCAATATTATTACGTATACACAGAAATGATTGTAAAATAATAAAATGTATAATATAGTGTCATATATATGAAAATTATGATTGTGAAATATAAATAATTTGAATATATTTTATTTCAAACTATTTTTTTTTTTTTTAATGAATTTTAAGTATTTGTTAAGTGTATTTTTATTATCAGATATCAGTATTCATAATAAATATGAATTTAAAAGCGGTGTATAATCGGATTAATGTTTGCGTTCACACGAGGGAAGATTAAAATTCAAAATTTCAAAGTCCATTTTGATTATTGTGAAATCATCAACAGTGTTTATTTACTGCAGTATATTAATATAGGTAATATAATATGTATTAAACTAATAAATCAATATTGGATTCTGTCAACAAATCAAAAAATCCGTACCTACACTTCCGTTTATTATAGAAAATTATAATATAATTCATTATAAACTTTGATCCGAATTCCAAACAAACTGCGTATACAAATATTATAATGTAAGCAAAAGACAAAAACAAAACGTTTCGAGATCGTACGTCCGGTTATTGGTTAACGCATATTATAAGTATACTTTATGTTTATACGTACATTACCCATGTATATTACAAAAACGTAAATGTATTCAAATTTTTATTCCCAAAAGGCTAAGACCTATAAGGCTGTATACGTTTATTATATTCTATAGTTATACGTTCGTTGGTTTTTTGTAATCAATTATTATCAATTATCATATTATAAGTTTGCATATTATTATCAGTACACTGTGCACATTACATTATTACAATTTATATTGTGACATGAAACGATGAAACCAAAATTTGTATTGATTCGTGCGCATTTTTTCTTTTCTTTTAACCGAAGCCCTGGAGGACCAACTCAAAATCGCATGGTAGCTATACAAAGTATACAGTTACATTTTTTCGACTGTTTTCGTACGAAGAACGAAATATACGAAGTATAATAACTAATAACATTATATATATAGGTAAACCCGTAAACCTAATAATAACAATATTATGTTATTCGTACATGACGCGTGCACGTTACGGGCAATTCAATGGCAACGATACACATAACATTATTATCATCATAACAGTAAAGAACGCAACAATATATTAAAATTATAATAACGAACACTATACGTCAATTTTAAACGTTTTCCAAAATCCATTACGATAAAAACAGCGTGTAAGTTTATAGTTAATAAAACGAGCCATTTTGGTTAACCCGCGCATACATCCGCCGTTCGGATACGTAATAATATTTTGGTCAAAAATTTCCAAGTACGTATACGAGTACGTATTGTATTCGTATATATTTTAACATAATACAACGTAAAGCGTGATTTATACGAATTTGCAACGTAATATTTCGTATTTTGTTGTTATAAAATGTTCGCGTTTTCGTACATATTATCGTTATAATACATATTAATTATTATTATTATTATTATTATTATTATTATTATTATTATTATTATTTTTATGTAAGCGGGACCGTATTTGCGAGGGCGGTGGCGTGTTATATATACGTATTATTTTATTATAATTGATAAAAATGAATTGTATTTTTTTATGAATTAGCTACGCGCTTACGAGTTGCGGTTTTTTGCCCCGTTATCATCACCGTCGTTATTATTGTTTTTGTTTTTGTTGTTGTTACGCGAGTGCGTGAACACAAATTTATTTCACATCACTCGCGCGTCTTATTTTGTATACAATACCGTCTCTAAAATAATAATATTGTAAAAATAAAAACTACTGAAACGTGTGTATACAATAATAATAAAAATATAATAATAATAAATAATAATAATAATAATAATAATAATAATAATAATAATAATAATAA
>JAIUCT010000010.1:140575-197796 GCA_021307375.1 Tetraneura akinire
AATAATAATAATAATAATAATAATAATAATAATAATAATAATAATAATAATAATCATGAAGATGATGATTATAATAATCACGAAGATGATGGTAATAATATTGAATATGTATACGGTAGAGAATTTTTTGTAGAAAAATTTAACCCGGTCGTAAAATCATTAAACGTTTTCCAATACGTTTCGAGAAAGTATGTATTATTATTATTTATGCGTATTATACATTATACGATATTGTATAACTTACCAGTTATTTTATATACTATATAACAATTATTATTTACTAGGAAAACAAAATATTTTAACGAGTATTCGGTTGACCACGTTATTTTATTATTAGTATTATGCGTATTAAACTATTAAATGTATATATTATTATTGTGAGACGTTAGCAAAACGCCACCACCTGAAAATACACATGACTAAATACGTATTCGTTTATATACCTACGTTTATGACCCAATTATAATTATTAATTATTATTTTTTATATAAATAAAAAAAAATCCGATCGCCCGTTTCCATTACTTATTTATTATTATTTTGTTATTATTATTATTGTTTTAAACGTGAATTATTTTATATTGAAATGTAGAGTGTGCGATTCGTATAATAACGATAAGCCGAGATGAGAGACCGATCGGGTCCGACGATCGCGATAATGTCGTGTCTCGCGAGCGATTTTCCACAAATTCGCATATGCCAAAATGTCTCATAACTCAATAATATAACGTGACGCAATAGTAATATATACGAAACTTGTCATTTGAGTTTTATATACTTATTTTGAAGAATTTTCAAAACGCATATTTCGTTCGTTTTTCAACTTCGTCATATTATTTATACATTAAATAATGAATGGACTAACCAAGATGACATTTTTAAAAATTTGTTTTATTTTATAAAGTAAGTATTTGACGTTATACTGAAATACGTATTCGATACAGTTTGAGGTAAAACGTACAGTGGCCGTGGTGTAACCAATTTTGGGTGTTTAACCCCCCCCCCTCCTTATTGCTGTTTTTCATGTTTTTATCCTAATGTATTATAATTCATATTATTGTATTTTTCGTTAATTCTACTGTAAAAATTATATTTTTGGTCATTCTATAAATAAAAATCAAGAGAAGGATACTGGGTGTGGAAGTGATACATGCAGGTGTAAAGAGGATATTATTAAATTTCGATTACAATAAATCATGATAAATCATTACGTTTGTGAAACGATTTTGGTTCATCAGATAACATACGTACTGATTAAGACATTTACATTTATCAGTCTACGTTCAATATAAATAATTTATCATAAAACAACTGAATGAATCAACTAAATACCCAAATCGGCCAAATCTGACAGCTAGTACTTCGCTCAGAATTCTTTATAAAAGAACAAAAAAAAGTAACATTAGAATCTATAAATATATTAGGCAATAGTAGTACGCCATCCTTGTCGTACCTCTTATTTCAGGGTAAGAAATAAATAATGGTGAAGTACATTTAGTATTAGCAGTAGTAACATTCATAATATTTGTAGTAGAAATTATTATGTTAACGTTAAGCAACAGGAAAATATATGAAAAAGTTACTATATGTAGTACTATTATGAGCTTTTATAAGTAATTACTATATTATTAATATTATCTATATTAAAAAAAATTATTTGTAATAAATGATTTATTACTAACTTTTCTAATAATGACGTAATTAAATATACATAAAAAAAAGGCCCTTGAAGGTAAACAGAAGTTTAATATAAATAATAATGTATATGTCCCACACCTTATAGCCTCATACCTCAAACATATGGATTAGGTAGCTGGTTGCTTGCTCAACACAATTTACAATTGTGTTCACCAACGACTACAACGACATAATATTATAATAAAGAATCACGCAATTGCAATTTATATAAGTCTAGTCATAATTCATAAAGTAATTTGACTTGGTTATATAGTCGATAAAAAACAAATCACTGACAATATAATCGAAAACAGCGGGTTCCATGTTTTGTAGAATTAAGAAATTTAAAAAAATAGTGGCTATAGCATAATAACTAATCGTTGATGAACACAATTGTAGATTGTGTTGAGCAAGCAATCAGAGCATATAACATTTATTTTTATTATTGCAAATTTGCAAATATAAAGTGAGTGTACTATTTTATACCTATAGTAATTTCACTTTTGTGTTGAAGAATCAATCAGCTTTCTTCTTGAGGAAGCCTGTAATACACTTTTTCTCAGTGGTCGAAGTGGGGTAAAATAAGTGGATGGATGCCCACTTATTTAAAGGAATTTAATAATTTATACGTTACAGTTCCATTGATAACTTCTTTCCCCCCCTACCTATAAATGTTCTAGCTTTTTATATTTTATAAGATTTAAGAAGTTTAATATAGGTAATAATAATTATAGAAATCTATTATAAAAACAAAATTTAAATATAGGGATATCAAATCAAAATTAATTTTATATTATTTGATTATGACTTTATGAGATAATATGTCTCAAACGTTTTTAGCTTATCTATAACTATTTATGTTATATTACCCTGTACCCTCATTATTTTATTTTATTTTATTGCCGTTTTCACTGTTGTTGCGATAGCGTCCACAAGCAATTCTACGTCAAAAATAAATCATAATAAATTTTCTAATAAGTAATATTATAATATACATTTTATTAAAATACATAGAACCTTTTTTTTTTTTTAATAATTATTTGTATATTGGAGATTTAAATAAAAAGTTAACGAGGGATGCTTTTTTATGAGCATAAGAAGTGGTGAGATGGAATTTGTTTACTAAAAAAAGTGGGAATGGCATCCCTTAGTATTCCCCCCCCCAATTCGACCACTACTTTTTCTCTACTATATATATGAGGCAGAAGTAGTAGGAAGATGAAGTAGACTATAGCACAACACAATCAATATTGGAGTATAGCTAACTAATCTATAGCGGCCTAAGAAAAAATGAAGAATAAGCTGCAATCTCTTATATGTGCCGTCATCCTCTTCACCAGTTTAATCTAATATCAATATGATGTATACTGGAGACGAGGTTGATGGCTCCAATAGGAAATTGCAAGTATCCACTACTCTATACATTACACCATATTTATAGGTAAGTTACTTTCATAAATTTGATGTTTGACCTTTTTTTAGTCATATTTATGAAGCCCCTGTAAGAGATTTTTATTAGCACTAGTACACTTTCTCAAACATATATGACAATTCCATGTACGCTCTTTACTACTATAATACTACTATATTATACGAGTATATATCAACTCGTTATATGTTATTTAATATTTCTGTCAGCGATTTTATGTACGAGTATAACAATTGCTATGAATATTATTGATTCGTGTAATTCTAAGCTCCACTTACATTGTTAAGTAGCTTATATCGTCGTAGTCGTCGGTGAACACAATTGTAGATTGTGTTGAGCAAGCAACCAGTTACCTAGTCCACCAGGCTAGGGTATGTAGTGCAGGACACATATTCCGTCTGATAATTTATGTACATATTTTGAGAGATATGTGGATCACGTCATCTGATTATGAATATTAGAACGTAGATTCGACTACTACTGCCCCAATAATAATAATAATGTATATGTTTCGCACCTCATACATCACAATGATGGATTAGCAGGTTGCTGATTGCTTGTTTAAAACAATTTATAATTGTGTTCACCAACGGCTACAATGACATAATATAGTATGATGCAATTGCAATATATATATTAGTATAGTCATAGAATAATTTGACTTGATTATAGTTGATAAAAAACGATTACTTACAAAGAAAAATCCATATAATTAATTTAAATATTGTTTTTGCTCAAATTTCAACTTTAAACACAAAAAAAAAAAAAAAAAATGAGACTTAACATTTTTTTATATTTCAGAAATACGTTTACTAATATGTTAGTATACTACAATACAATTTTCAAAATGTTAAAATAATGTTTTTTTTTTATTATTAATTATTATTATAAAAGTATTGAAAAAGAATAAGATGAATGCTTATATGGATTCTTAGATTTGTGATTACAATAAATATATGAAATTTAACAAGTATATAAAAAAATTAAGGGTCCAGAATTTTCTAATGTTTTAGTATAATGTTAAGTAATTTGTTAGTATACTTCAGTAACATTTTCAGACCATTAAACCCAAAATTTCCAATTTTATCAATCATTATATAGATAAAAACGAGAATTTTAGGAAGTATTTAACGTTCTATATTTTGTATAAAAATTAACGTAACGGTTCCAAAATGTATCACATATATATAGAATACCTATATGCTATATAAACATTCAATGAAATTTTTCAATTATCGTAAATAATTGAAATCAAATTAAAAAATAACGTATTGTTATTATACTTATTTCTTACTGTATAATCGTTTGTCTTAATAAATTATTTATTGTCCAAAAACGATAATCCGATACTTATATTATACCTAATATTATAATCTATTAAGAATTTAAATTTTAATCTCGTTTTAAAAACTATTTAATTAGTTATTGACTACATTACAGTTGTTAAATTTTATTGAAAAATATGTTTTTATTTTATTTCAAAATTATTTTAAAGTAAATTTAGGCTATAATTTTACTTACGTTATATATAAATATTTAGTATAATAATTAATAATATAGGTTATAGATTAGGTAAAGAAAAAAAAAATATTCACTATAGTTATTATATAATCTTGTAATATTGAAATTTGAGATAATTAAAAAAAATTTTTCATTAGATTCGCTGATTTTTTTTTTATCACTGTTACAGTGCAAGCAGTGATCATTGAATGATTGCAGCATAATTGAATGATGTAGTCGAAAAATGGCTTCTTTTTTATAATCACTGAAAACTATATGCAATGTCAACTAAAGTTCAATTGATTTTCATTGATTTTTCCGAAATGTAATTATGTATTTAGATTTTCTTCGAGTTTAAATGAAAAATAACGCGATTGAAGGTTTTCAATTCTACAAAATATATAATTGATATTTAGAAAATAATTTGATATTTTATATAGATTATAGATAGTCCTAAAACTTAAAATATACTTATATTTTATATTAATTAATAATGTATTATAGGTATACTTGTATACATATTACATAATATGTATATTCTAAATAAATGTTTATAAGCTCAATAATTGAGAGAAGTAGAAAAATAAATATCTATATATAAAAGGAATAATGAATATGTGTGATAAATGTGATAATATTATTATATCTATATTTAAGCGAAAATATTATTATTTAATATTTTTACTCGTAGCTAATACTGAATGGATCGACGATTATGAACTTTTACGAAATTATTAAATAATATAATACTATACGTCTATACGTCATACATAATACATAATATACCATATACCTAATATACAGTAGTACTATTATACACTACTATTATAATATAGATACGATTTAAGATTTAACGATATGCATTAAGTGTTAATAATAGCAGTTGACAATAATATATTATAGGTACTAGGTTAGGTTTTTATGGATAAGAATGATGGTAACTATGGTAATATAATTGTAATCTAAATGTTTTATCTTAAGACGACAATAATAAAAAACCAATATTTAGGTATTATATTATATTTATTTATAAATAGTTATGTATATGTAAAATCATATACCGGAAATAATCTCTCTCTCTCTCTCACTGTCCATCTTCTTTTCTTATTATTTCCATTTTATTATTTCCTCGTTTAAAGAAATAATATTGATGTATTATATTTAAAAACGCAATAATAGAACGTATAGATTCACTTTTTATAAATTAACTTTTGTTTAAACAATTGATAGATTTATTTTCATTTGTTTAAACATCAATATTGTTATGAGTAAAAAGTATTAAATCTTTATTTATCTTTATTGTTTATTTAATATTTCAATATTTTAGAGATTAGATGAAATATATTTACTTTTTACTTTTTATTAGAATATAATAATATATACAACTACCTATAAAACTATAAACTTTATATTACTTTTTGAACTTTGAAAAATATACATATTATTATTATTTATTGTTCATATAAAATAACACTCATACAAGTAGGTATAAACATATTATTTATGTACATTTAGTTTTTATATTATATACAGTGTAGATATTAGTTAATTTAAATAATTCAATCAACTGACAACTGCGATTATAGGTTTATTGATTACGAGTATACAGCATACTATATATTGTTTAATAATGCATACTTGCAATTCATACGTTTTATAGTACATTTGATAATTTATTTTTTAGATAATTATTTTTTTTCTAGTCAAGTGACACTGCTGAGGGGGCCTACGGCCTACCTATCCAAATATTTGAATGTTATTAACTCATTGTCATCAAATTTACTGATTACGCTATAGAAATAGATTGTAATGTAAGTATACTCTCTTTCAGTATAAAAGAAAAAAAAATACTTGATTTTAAATAATTTCCTAAATACTACATTGTACAGTGGTACCATCACAGAATAGAACATTGTTCTATTTTGTGGTAGTAACCTATAACCTATTACCTATACCTAGACAATAATCATGTCGAAGAAAAATTACTGAACACGTCTTGTAACTTTTTACAGATTTTTATGTTTGTGAAAATAAAAATCGTATGAAATATATCATTGAAGGGTATAATGTGATTGAAAATTTGAATTTCTTCGTTCGTCGTTCGCGTTCATATCGCCAAATAATTATTATATATAATATACACACACGTTTTTAATATTATTTTGTGTTAAATTTCGAAACTCGTATTCCGTAAGTATTTTCGTATTACATTTAAACGATTCACATACGATTGTACATCATAATATTTATATTAATTACAGTATAAAAAAGAAAAAAACAGTACGGTTTTATTCTTTAATTATTTTTTTTTTTCGGAGGAAGAAAGAATATTCGCTTAAGAAGCTATGGTGCATTTGTGTGTTGGCGTATAAATATATTTATAAAACAAATGTATAATATTATTGGGACTCTAATAATATAATATGTAATAAATATTTTTATAATATAACCTATATGCTGTGTAATAGGTACTAGAAAAATTAACAATACGATGACATGGCGAATTCGTTTTACTCGTGATTACGGACGGTTCACGATTTCGATGACGAGATAGCCAAAAACATTGTGAATTCGATTATTTGATTAAGACGACTCGGCGAGTGGGAACGAAAATCGACGACGGCGACGTATTATAAGTAGGTACATTAAAGATTAAAATTAAGTACGACTATATAGCTGCAATAATATCCTAAAGGTTACACGGTGTGCTCGAGCGGCTTTTTTCTTTATAATATTCGTTATAACGATTTTCTAGTGTTTATTTATTTTATTTTTTTGACGTTCAATAAAAAATTATTATATCGATACGCCGAATATGAACCGCGGACGACGGAATGTTCCCGTCAACCTATCGGGTCAAAGTCGAGTGACCCGGCGGACTCGAAAAACAACACAATAATAACATTATAATAATACGGCATGTCAATAATAATAATACAATCGTATGTATTATTATTACTACAATAATAATTATACTGCAATAATAAATTTGTGCCGAGTGGCCAATAATTATTCAAATTCGCACGTATGATGTTATCAATAATAATTATTATAATTTATAATTATATTAATAACGTTTATACGAATGTCCGTGTTGTGTTATATAGTTTTGTTATCGTTTACCCGTGTGCCGTTCATTTTTTATTATCATGAAAAAATGTGCGTTGTTTGCAGTCAGTAGGTACCGGATGAAAAATGAAAATAAAAATTTAAAAAAAACGAACTTTCGCCAATCATAAAAATGTTCTACATAAATACGTACGCGTAACTCTATCTATCTAAAATACGTATAACATAACCATGGTTATCTAGAGTAGATAACCGTGAACATAACGGACGAAAGTATACACATAAAAATATTGATCGATCGGAAACATCGTGTTAGCCATACGATTTTTTATTATATAACAAATATTAAACAACGTTTAGGCGGATAACGGATAACGTATCGAGAGGTGGATCGGATTTGTTGAAACAAAACGCTGGTTTACTCGTATAATATACAATAACAATATTTTATTCGGCTATTCCGATCGTTTTTATTTACCTATACCAATTACCAGGTATAGTGAACGTTTTTCCTGGCTACTATTATATTCTATACGTAATATACGTATTGTATACGCTTCCTATCGATTTTTAGTGTTGGGGTAGGTATGTAAGCGCCAGGAAGAGAATATAATAACGCGACGTATGCGCGTGTATTATAGAGTTATGTAATCAAACGTTTTCGAGACACTCCCCAAAACTTGATAACGCTTTATGATAAACATTTATGATTGATAACACACGTTATGTAGGTAAATTGCAGTGAATATCTATTAATATTATATAATATAGAATGTTTAAATTTTTTTTTTCATTATCTCATTTCCCGCCAAATTGATTTTCGTATTTATATAATAAACGAATAATTTTAAATTATAATACGCCTAATAATGAAAAATTTACACAGAGTTCTGGTTGACGTATATGATTATTATATATAATATACGTCGAAAGAAAGGAATCGAATAAATTTAAATATTTTATAATTTTATTTCGCAATCGGTCTTACCCGTGTTTCGTTTTAACCGCAGCTGCAGAAAAGAAGACGTCCGCCTGCAGTATAATGTTTAAGAGAGAACTTGCACCACAGTTGCTACTTTATTATATTAAATGCGTTGGTGTTACGCAAATTCCACGTTATGGAACGTGCTATGGAATTGCATGTGTATAACCTGTAATATGTACAATACGACATATAGGTGACTCGAACTGGAGGGATGAAATTATAATAATAATAATAATAATAAAAATAAAAATATTTATAATATAATATTACATCACTGTCGCACTGGTAATCGTCTGAGCTCGCAACCCCTTCCCGTAAGGGAGGAGAAATGAAGACTATTCGCCCGAACAAAAACGAACCCCGCTGTTGTCCGTGAGGGCCCCCGATCGACCTGTTCAGGACGCTAGCGCTTCGAGCGACTCTCGACGAAAGTTTACCGACAACGACTTTTTACGCGTGCCAAGTTCGACGGATCGTTTAGGTTTAGGAACGGATTGAAAACTCCTTATCGAAATATTTGCGATTTTCTTCGTCTATATAACATATTATATTATATAATCCATCGTTATACGAAATATTATAAAAATAGGTAAAGTATTTCCCATTATAATATATGGTATTAATACCGGTCAAACTAATGTGTTGAGTTTTAGGTAGGTATATACCACGATTGAGATATATACCAAATACCGCATGTTGTACTGCACAAGCGCGATCCTATACATTTATCGATATTATTATTTATTACTGTTATCTATTAACGAAATTAAAAAAATATACATAATGTGTATCTGAAACACTGCGTATGTTTACAAAACAAATATTTTTAGGAAACACAAGTTTTACGACCAATTCGTATATCTTTTGTCTGCTCATAATTTCTTATTTTAAGGCTAAAACACAAACACCCTAACACCCCTCCTGATTTTACATATTGTACCTTGGTATAAAATATAATCTACATCTATAGCCTTTGAATATATGCGTTACGTGTTAGGTTATAGGTATACTTTGTAAAAATATGGTTAGATTATTATAATGTCCACGATAATATTATATTATATTCTTAACTACAATTCGTGATTTCAACTATACTAACAATCATATTAAATATTAAAATACGATTATAATTTATTACCACCATATTATAAATGCGCGCGTGAAAAGAAATTTAAGTCATCAAATTATGTAAAACGAGTTAAGTACACTGAAAAATTCAGAAAAATATTCTCTTTGTTTTTTACAGAAACGATTAATTTCTACCTTTTAGTTTTAAACACAGACCTTTTAGTTTTAAAGAGATATTTATATGTGCGCGACAAACGATAAGTCATAATAATTCCGTGTAAAATGTGTAGGTACCTACCTATATAAAGTCAACAGTGAGTTAATATTCAACAATATATGGTGACTTAACACTAAACGAACAATTAAAATAAACGTGTTAATAATGTTAAGTCGACTTAAATTTATTGCACGTAAACAACTAATGTAACTATTTAGTCAATATTCGTATAGATTAGGGATCGGGATCTAAACATGCAATTTGTGGCTTTTTGGAGTATGCATTCATGTCGTCATGTCGAGACCAATAAAATATATAAATTTAAAATTCATTTAACATTTTTCTTTTGATTACAATACAATAATAATATATTATGTTTTATGTATGTATTTATATAAAATAACAACATTATGGATTTAATAACGTTTATTTTTGATAAAAAGTATGACGTATTTTTTTTTTTTTAATCGCACTGGCTCTTTGAAAATCATAATTTTGCAATCTTTTGAAAAAAATTGCTCGTTTACCCGAAAATGTTCCGGACCCCTGGGGGCCTATTCTTGAAACAGTAGAATATACGTTCGTATACGAATCACTCTATTAGTAGAAATTAGAATTCTACTACTCCGAACCACACGTCCCGTTCGTGCACGAATCTAGTGATAGAATAGAATCGATTCGTATACGAACGATATTCAAGAATACGGTTTTTGACAAAGTAGTAGAAAATGTACGAATATTCGTATACGAACGCCGCTCTACTGTTTCAAGAATAGGCCCCCAGGTCGTCCGAACGAATTATTATTGTTACGCCATATATCGTTTTATTTTAAGCATTAAAGTAGTATACCTACCTATATCAAAATATTGTAGTAAATATTTTACACATTTGTTGTTGTTATATTTTTGAATCCGTTTTATCATTTATTTATTTTTTTATTTCAAAGTACTCGACTTGCATTCGTTTGTATAAAACCGACGATCGTTCGTTACTGCGTGGGATTTGTTATTTGTTATTTATAATTATAATTATGATAACGTCACGTTATTATATTTTTGTATATAATATATTATTAATTTTATTAAATATAATTTATTATCCAAACGATTCGTTTTGTTTTCGTGTTCTACACATTATAACGTCGTATAAGTCGTAATTCGTTCATATTATTCTCGTGGGGTGGGCGATATAAAGCGACATCGTCATCGAGTTTTGTTAAAAAAAAAACAATTTTTTATGTAAATCAATAGATCAATTTTATATCGATGTGATAAACAACGTAGGTATGTGATTATACCTAACTGTAAGTAAAAAAAAATATATATATATATATAAATATTATATAATTATTAGTTTATTACGAATAAATAAAAAGGCTTCAGTGTCAGTGAAATGATAACAACGTCATATACCTATTTAGGTATTATATATTATGTCGCGGTGTGAAAAGCCTCACGACGGAATATTTCCGCAAATTTCAGCACCGTACGGATGATTATATAAAAAATTTCCAAGGATTTTTAAACAATAAACGCTCGCCTAAACGACTAAAAACTCTTATAATATTGTTGTAAATCCGAGAGCGGAAATAATATACAGGTATGTCAGGTATAATATATGATTATAAAAATATTTACTATATAATATCGATATTATTATTATTATTATTATTATTATTATTCGTAATTTGTATGTGTAGGTATATAAAAAAAAAAAAAAAAAATAGAAGACGTATTCGTGACGGAAAATTTACGGTTGAAATTTGATGTTTTCGCGAAAATTCCATTTTAAATTTATCGTTTCGAATATTTCTAATCGAACACAGAAGTGCGGGGAATTGACGCCGAATTTTTAAATATTTAGGTATTTATAACGACTGGTATGTAAAAAAATTAAATTTTAAACCCTGACGTTTTTACCCTAATTCGATGCAAGAGTCAACGACTGTGCAATTACCTTACGGAAATCCATGTACAAAATAATAAATACCTACTACACTCGGTATTTCTTTTTAACATATTTTAATCATAATATTGTTTGTATTATTTCGATTGTTTTCGTTTCGCACGACCCGTAAGGTCGCGACGCGGACGTTTTTTTTTTTTTTAATCATATAATGTTATGTATTATAAAGTTTGCTCTTGTTACGCGTTGTAAGCGCTCAAAATCAATACTCCCTTTACGGCGGCGGCGACAATCGTCTGGGCGGGAAAGTGAAAATTTCGCCTATTAAAACTAAAAAAAAAAAATAATAAAATAATCGTTAGTTTTTTTACTTATAGGTACGTACTCCGACGAAAACCCAATAGTTACAAATGTAACAAATGCCATATTTAAATATTATTTTTTTTATATTTTTATAGAGAGAGAGAGAGAGAAATGTGACGTGGTTTTACGAGTAAAATTTAAGTTTTCTCATATTAAAACGTACTTTTTTTTTTTACTTATTACGCGTATACAAAAGAGAATAATTATATTTTTATGTACCTATTGTAGCGCAGAAATTGAACAAATTAACGCGTCGATGATTCGACACGAATTTTTAGGTTAAACTTATTTTGCGTTTCCGACGGGCGTCGATGCCCAACAATTCGAACACAAAAGGATAGGCGCCAAAACGAGAAGTTGATAGTTATTTATTCTGTCGCCGCCGACGCATTGTCCCGTGTCCCTTTGTATCACGTTCAACAATATAAAATTATATCCCGTGGACGTTTCGCCTTATCGCGATAAACGATAAATACATTGTAATTGGTACCGTTTTTGGATCATAAATTATTATTATTATATTTAGCTAAAATGCTTTACCAGCCACCAGGTAAATAAATCCGTCGGTAGTGCATTTAATGGGTTAACATTCTTAAACACGTGGTCAAGTTTTTATAATTCTTAATGTCGGTCACTCGTATATTAGTTCGATATTATTAGCGATGGAGAAAAATCAAATCATAACGAATTCAACGATTCACGACACTCTTTCACTCATCCCTACAAAAATAAAAATCTCTTTAATTGACCGTCCCCTATGCAATATCAAGTAATATTGTTAATTAATAATTAATGAAAGTGCTGGTAAATGAACTAGAATACTATATATATATATATAGGTATACTATAATTTTTACGTTGTTAAAAATTATTTCAGTTTATTCACGTTTTATTATTATTGTTTCCATCCATTAGTTAAAATAATACATACAACTAAAACAAGATCAATTATTCAGGTTAACGAGGCGACAAAACACAAAGTACTTATTTAAACATAATATATTGGTATTCTGTAAACAATTTATAAAGTCATACCATTTCGTAAGCATTTAGTTTTATTTAATATTATTTCCGAAGAATACTCGACCTAGTTCTCAATCTCAATATTTGTATACCATAATTTATTATACATAACATCATGGTAACTTGTATAAATTGGAAAACTATTATAATTTATATAATACGTATATAATATAATAACGTCTACTAGTAGAGTTATGTGAAATATAGTTTCTTTCAAGACATGATAAAAGTGACAATGAAAATATATTATACAATTTACAATAAACATAATAAAATATATTTTCACATTAAAAAATATAAATATATTACATACATAATATACATAATAAATGATTATCTAACATGATCACTGCAAAAGCCGTACAAATTAAGTTTCTTAATATTACAAATTACTCATAAGGAATTAAACTTAACCTCACATTATTTGCTCTCTATTATCTTCTGCAGTCTTATAACAACTAAAAAGTTGTTTACATTAAAAATTTTTTCGAAAATTAATTATACATAATAAAATTATTAATCATTTCTGAGTAAAACATTAACACATGAGGATTTATAATTTCATATGCATTCATAAAAAAAAGAAAAAGAAAAAAAAAACTTTAATCATTAAAATTAACGTTTTAACAGTAATAAAGGTACATATAATATTCAGACAAATCCAAAATTTTCTTATAATAACTACATAGATATGTACACAATTAGTTATTAGTTTAGTACTCATATTTTGCTGTTTAAAGGAAGTTTTGATTTCAGTCACATGGTATGAAATGAACAAACTATCAACACATTACTCCTAAAAAAAAGTATTGGGTTTAAAAAAACATAATGGTTTATTTTATGTAAGAGAATATAAGTATGTATATATATTTTTAATTAATTAAACATATAATTCACCTTAGAAAAATTACTTACTGTCTTATTCATTTAACTATTCTGCATAAACAATAAAATGTTGATGATCAACTTCAGGTATTTCAACATTAACATATTGTTGATTCAGATCATCTTGTACTTGATTAATTGATCGATTTGAACTAGGTCTCGGTCGAGACATATGTCTACTATAAAATATAAAATAAATTATTTTTATATATTTTTTAAAATAATAGAAGTATATTAATACATACTTTGCTTTAGCATGGGTTAAAATATGAGATTTTAAATTAGTTGATTGGGCAAATTTTTTGTTGCATGCATCAAACGGACACACATATGGTCTGTCACCTGTATGTATCCTTACATGTGTTCTTAAATTAAAATCCAATGAAAACCTCTTACCACATCCTTCAAACGTACACTATAAAAATTTCAAATATAGTATAAATAATTATAATCATACTAATAATTGATTAAATACCTGGAAAGGTTTTTCTCCAGTGTGTACTAATTGATGACGTTTAAGTTTTGAGCTCTCAACAAATGCTTTGCCACATTCTGCACACACATGAACTCGTGGGCCATGAGTATGCAAATGCTTTCGCATAGCAGAGTTATCTCGGAACATTTTTGTGCAGTTCTTGTTAGGACAAGCAATAGTGCGTAGCTCTGTTTCTGAACCAAAAGATTTTTTTACTTTTGACTTATGACCAGGTCTAAAAATTTTCAGAATAAAATTTTAAATAAAATAAACGAAAAATAAAATTATAATTACCTCGCAAAATCAGCAAGCTGTTTAGGATCACTAAGATTAATTTGGGGTATTTCTTCAGAAATAGTCTGTTCAGTCATGTACTCTTCATAATCAGGATCAGGATCTGGTTCTGGATTGCTTACTTCTTCTAAAATGTAGTCTGCTTAAAAATAAGACTTTTAATTTATAAAACAATTTATTATAATATTTATATTGTTCAATATTTACCATCATCTGCACCAGAAGCCCACATAGTTACAGAAAATTCACCTTCTAAAGTTCTGATCTGTACTTGTTTTTGTTCCCATTTTCTTGGTCGGCCTATTGGTACAGGATCAGGTGGCGAAGGAACAGTTTGCACTAAAAAATGATCTTCAGAATTATCCTTCTTGAACCTAATGAAATATTAATTACTATTCAGTATACTTATATGCTACACATTGTATAAAATTATAATTCAACATATTATATATTTTAAAAATAATTTCTATTCATGGTATAATATTCAATTATATAGGTACATTTAAAATTATTTTCCTCTTATAGGTACTTATTTTTTATCAATAATACAAAATTAAATTAGTGCTTATCATATAAGTTCCTATCTTTGTAATTAAGATTCACATAAATTAATTATTAGGATATAATTTATTGTTTTAAAAATTATAATTAATAAATAACATAGAAAACACTAGTTTACTTTTGATATTAATCTACCAGTTTCATTAGTATTTTAAAAAGCCTTAGATTAGAGTAATGATTAATAATGTGAAAATATTTTATGAAATTTCAAATTAGTAAAACTTATCTTCTTATCAACATTAAAACCATTCCATTTTTAAATAAAAACTAAAGCAAAATTTCCACATTAAATTAATTCAATCTAAAAAAGTATGTTTTATAACAACTGAAGACAAAAAAAAAAAAAAAAAAAAAAATTATGAACATTAATGATACTAAGTAAACATTTAAATGTTTACACAAGATAAGTATAATAATTACCTAACAGAAAACAACTATAATTATTAGCAATAAATTCTGTATATCCTAAGTACATTATTATAATAATATAATATACCTAAATATTTTCTACATTATACAAGTTAACCAACAATGATTTTGATCAAAATTGAAAGGGATTCAACAATTGCACATGACAGTTTTAAAGATAAAACGTTAAATGTTTTTGAATTTAAAAAATTGACTGAAAGATATACTTATTGATGAAAGTTTATATAAAATTTGTATCATTTTGGTCTTAAAACGTGTTTGGTTAACCGCCCTCGGCGAGAAAAACCGTAATTCTTGTTTAAATAAATCACCCTTGTTAGTCTTTCATAGTAAAAAAAATTAAGCCAATTTTATTTTATCTGAGATATAAAACTGTCAAATACCTAGATGGTCCGGGACTTTCGGGTTCTGCATATAGCTCTTGGGGTACAACACTCTCGTAAACATAAGTGAGCTGTCCATCTTCTAAATCCTGATGGTGGTGATGATGATGGCCTGTCTGTAGCAACATGGCATTTTCGTTCTTTATCCCCTGTGCCATGATAATTTGTCGGCCGTTTTGATCTACAACAGTGGTCTCAACGATTTCACATGGCATCTCCACGGGTATCTGTTCCAATATGTTTGTGTCGTCGTCGTCTTCCTCTCTCTTCAATGTTTTCATGTAATCTGCCGGCGACGCCATTTTGTTTGTTATTGTTTATAGTACAAAAAAAATATGTCGCACGCACGTCCGAGCGATGTACGCGCGAGAAAATGGCGACTGATCGGAGAGTGTGTGTGACCGTGTTCGTGCGTATGTGTGCGTATGTGTGCGTTTGTATATCGGTATAAAACTCATGCAGTCGGTTATATTTGATGGTGGCGGTGGTAGTCACTAGATGAACGACGCCATTTAATGGGAGAACAAAGTAATTCACTGTCAGAGGGCAGTACACGGCGGGGAAAAAAAGAAACGTCGTAAATGCAGTGCATCCAACGCAACGCGGTTATGCATCGGAAGCGATTACAAGAATTTACGTTCCATCCTTGGGATCACTGTAAATGCCACTTGATGTTTTTATTTTCTTTATCAACGTGTCAACTGTCAACTATATTCATGTTTTACTACGTTGACGATAATGTCGAGAGTTTGTGATAGCAGCAGCTGCTGTACGCCTGTCGTCTGTATAAAATCTAAATAGTAAATAAATAATATTGAATACTATAATATTTCAACAAATACTATAAACAAAAAAGTAATGTTTAACTTTCACTTTGTTTATTTTTCAATTTTCATTAAATTATAAACAATATAACTTATTCATAAAAAATGTGCTTATGACAATTTAATATAATATAATACATGTATATACTTATATATATTTTTTTTTTTGTAAGCTATGATTTTTACTATGATTGTTAGTTAAACAAATCAGTCAAATGGGTAAACATATTTTTATGCTTCAAAGAAGAAAACAAAAATTCATAATTTATTGTAACTACTCTCATCCGTATAAGCATATTCCACAATAATCGAATACATATTTTGTTTATAATATTCCTAACTGATATTGATTTGTCATCATGGATGAATCGACATTCCTCTTGTTATTGTCCATTTTGATGTTAGTGGCTAGTTACTTGGCAGGCAGCGTACCATTAGTGATGCCTATGTCTGAAGTAAGTCAATTACTGCTTTTTATTAAAAATTTAAGCACTATTAACATATTATTTATTACTTTATTAGGCTAAATTAGAACTTATATCGTTATTTGGAGCTGGCCTTCTAGTTGGTACTGCATTAGCTGTGATAATCCCAGAGGGCATTCATTCCCTCTACTCAACTGTTGTTCCACATAAAAGTATGTTTACTATTTAATATAAATATTATTTTGTTATTTATAATAAAAAGTACATTTCTATTCATTCAATTAACACATAAGTTGTATTACTTAATGCACTTATTAGAACGATTTAAACATTTGTAAATCTGTTAATAAACTATATTGTATCTACAAATGTATATATTATTACACTAAAACTACATTATATTGTTTTTTTTTTTTATTATATAGCTGCTGATAATGTGACAGTTGAAGTAGACTTTAGTCATGTTAATTTTCATTCAATAATTGGAATTACATTAGTTCTAGGATTTACACTTATGTTACTAGTTGATCAATTATCATCTAAATATACAAAAGGTAAATATTTTAATTTTTTTATAAATGTTTAATTTGCAATTTGTAATAAAATAATTGAGATATAATTCAAGATGTAGAAGCTGGTTTCAACAATCGTAGTTCGGGTAGTATGACTGCTACTCTTGGCCTTGTAGTGCATGCAGCTGCTGATGGTATTGCCTTAGGTGCTGCTGCTGCTTCAACTCATACAGACGTTGAAATGATAGTTTTTATTGCAATTATGTTGCATAAAGCACCAGCTGCGTTTGGATTAGTTACCATACTACTACATCATGGTCTTGATAAAAAACGAATACGTAAACATTTGTTAGTATTCTCTGTGGCTGCACCAATTGGTGCACTACTCACTTTTTTTTGCATTGGACAGGTATTTAAATTAAATAAATAAATTTTATCTACTATAATATTAACATATATAATTGTTTATGTATGTTATCACACTAATTATTTTGTTTAACGTTTCAGGAGAGTAAAGAAAAATTATCATCAATGAATGCGACTGGAGCTGCAATGTTGTTCAGTGCTGGAACGTTTTTATATGTTGCAACAGTTCATGTGCTACCAGAACTAATGGTCAAAGCTTCTAGAGGTGGAACTGATACTTTTAACCCACTTCAATTACTGTGCCTAGTATGTGGTACAATTACACCATTAATGTTAGCAGTGGATCATGGTCATTAATAACACCAAATAAATGTATGCATCTATTTTTCCTTAAAAATTTCTTTATTAGAAATTGATACAATTTCTATATTAAATGGTTAATTAATTATAAATTTGATAAGCTTAAATGTTAAGAATAATATTATTTTCAATGGACTGTTTATAATTTCTTAAACCTTAATGTTTGTATTCCATAAAAATATTTTAAATTTTATTGAAAGTTTTTTATTTTTATAATTTTTAAAATTAATCGCTATATTGATAATTAATTACTTTCTATACTTGGTTCCATTGGAGATTTGGAGAATGAATTTAAATGCAATAATATTTAATATAGCCACATACAATGAATTAACAAAATAGCACGTGATGATAACTCATGTCTCATTGTGTGAATTAAACTTTATTTATAACATAATTATAAAGATACATTTGACATTTATAAACTTAAAAAAATAAAGCTTAGAGAATATCATTTTCAATACTTTATAAAATATATATTTTTAATTACGTAAATAACTCTTTAACCAGTGTAATTGTATAAAATTTTGGAATTTATAATTGTTTATTATTGTTACTTCATTATTATTTATTTAATAGATATTATGTTCAATAGTAAAAAAGTTATATATATTTTTTTTTATCCATGTTAAATAATTTTATTATTATATTAAGACTGTTACATTTTTTTTTTTTTTTTTTTTTTTTTTTTAATTGTTATAATTATTTTTATGTAGTTAAAATTATTAATATAATTTTTAATTTTTTGAATATACCTAAAATAATATTTTTAGTCTTCAGCTTCTAAATTTATATTGTTACCAAATTTACCATACAATTGTGTTTTTAAATCACTCATTGTAGATGTAGTATCTTTAATTTTCAATTCAACATCTTTCATCTCTTTCTCTATGGATTTTTTAAGTTCTTCCAAATTATTCTAAGGGAACAAATAATTATTTTAGGATTTTTATTATATGTATGTATATGTGTGTGTGTACATTATAAGTACACATTAATATATTATTTATATTAATATAATATTACTTGTGCGGTTTCCAGATTATAATATACAAAAGTTTCACCCGATAGGTATGGGAGATTTGGACAATCATCTTCATCTAATAACAATAATTCTTCACAAGCATCTTCCAAATTCTTTAGTGATGTCTAAATAAATAAGAAAAGATTATGTTTTACTTAATTCAATACAAAAATTGAAAACAGCTATATAATTTAAGTTGAATAGGTATGGTATAAGATGAACTATATATTTTGGTTTCTATATTATTAATTTAATTAGAGTCCGAAGATATAATTATTTATAATAATGATAACCCATGGTGTACAAGAGCATAATGTTAACTTACATATTATGAAATAATAAAAATAACACCATAAAATTTAAAGCTTAAACTGAACTGTCGAATCTCATCATTCATGTTAAAGGTTGATATCTTAAAAAAATTAAGTCTAGGAGTGAGGAATAATAGAATTAGAATAATTATGAGTTTTTAGCTGAGACCTTTAATTTGTAATAAGTGCAAGAAAGAAAGAGGAGTCAACCGAGCTTGAAAAAACTGAAGAAACAAAATATTATGAGATTGGCATCAAACAACTTACAATGATAGATTAAGAAAATTAAGATCAGGAGAGTTATAATAAGGTTTGTAATTTAAATTAAAAGTATATTTTATAAATTGACAGTGTATTATTCTGAAACATACACAACAATAAGATGGACTAGAGTATCATAAATAATAATGAACTCTCTCACAATAAATCTGAATTTTCCAGACACATTTTTAATAAATTCTGAAACTTTAATGCATAAACTTTAGACCCATCTTTAAATATGTGTAAATATTTTACCTTTTAAAAATAATGTATTAATTACTTTTTACTTTAAAAATTAAAAATAAAACTTATTTTGCATTGAAGACTGCATTACTACAGTTAAAAATTAATTCATAAATATATTATAATTAAATATTTTAAATTACTAAAATAAAAATATTTTTTATTGGAATGATTATGGTATCGTTATGACATATTTTAGTACATAAAAACTAATTTTCATTAATAAAGTTACGTTAATAGTTTAAAGTTTTATTAATTAATTTGGAATTACTTGTTTAGTTTTCAATTCATCTTTATATTCTTCAACACGTGCATTGAGTCTTGCAAATTTATTAATTTTTTGTTGATCTTCAAACGTAATATGTACATCAGAATCCTATAAATTAAATGGTATTTAAAACTATGAAAACATTTAAACATAAAATATTAATCTTTATAATAATAACATGTATCTATTGTATAATTTACATTAAAATACACATCTTATTTTACTGTGTACGCATAATAACACAGTTTAAGAATAATCCCTATTGTTACTGGAATTGTAAACTTTTAAAATATATTTTTTTAATTTTTTCAAACTTAATAAAATGGCTACACATTAATAAAAACAATAATATACAGAATTAGTTATTTCAGTTTTAAAGTTTTTATTTAAAAATATGATATACTTACGGGTTGAAATGTTCCTTTTGATACTGCTGCTGAAGACATTTTAATTAATGATTAAAGACAAGACTTAAATAATTTAAAGTAATTTTAATGAAGTTCAAAGCTATATTATGTTTTATTTATTTATTTTTTATTACTCACGTGAACAATATTATCAATAAAAAATTATTTAATAATTATCAATTTATATGATTTTGTGATAAAAAAATTATATTTATCAACATAGACGTATACACAGGGTCTTGGATCATATACTATATATATACGTATATGATCTAAGCACAGGGTGGTGTAACTCTATAGGACATAACTGATTTAATGTTTAAGACACGTGGCATACCAACTTAACTAAAATTCCTAATATTCTTTATATATAACGACACTGATATTTTATATCATCTCATTATTTTCAACTGTCGTCATAGACATATGTAACCTTATTTTTCAAGTTTGAATTTGAAATTTGAATTCTTACTCTATGATTTGAACATTTTGAACCACGGTCCTAGATAGATAGATTTGAACCATAGACCTTATACCTATAGAGTTTAGGTCTATGATTTGAACCGACAACCATAAACGTATACGTCTATGCCGACAATCCGGAGGAAACCGCTTTCGCATTACTTCTTTCGAGACGTATATAACCTAACATAACTAATTTGGATTTTTCATTGTTTATTAACAATTGAACAACGATACGACACACTACACAGGCACTAACTATATAGTATATTGAAATTTTAGTATTTTACAGTCATTTGTTTCATTCATTCAATAATAATTGAATAAAAAAGAAAAATTCAATAATATGTCTTCTATCGATGTGTAGTTATTGAATGTACTACATCGTATCAGGATAAACTAACAATTAGACACCGTTTTCCAAAGGACAAAGAAACTTGCAATACATGGGTTCTAAGATCCGGTAACAATAACCTTTTAAATAAGTATAAGTCTGTGGTTTTGATTTTCAAGTCGTATGTTATGTGTGATAAGCATTTTGATGACAGCTGTAAGAGTCCTGGATTTTGGACTCATTGTGGCCTGTGGGTTCTATTCCTACTTTAAATATGCCAGGTAAATTGATATTTTTATTATACAAACTATTTTTAGACATTATTTGAATGATAACATATTATATTTCAGATGAGTGGCGCAAAGCCGCAAAGTGAAAATTGATGACGAAGAGGAGTAGCAAGTTTATGTTGAACTGATAGGTATCGCCTAATGTTTGATAAAATTGGCAATTTTGGGCATTTAGGTCTGAAATTTTTACTGAAGTATACTTACATACTATTTAATATCATACAAAAATATTAGAAATATCTCTAGTTTCAATTTTTTTTTATAGTTGTTTGAAGTTGAGATTTTTGGTTTAATCAAAAATATGAAAAAAATGACGATAAAACAGCATCATCTGACTGAACTTCGCTATCAGAATCGTTTTTTCGAATGCAATGGTTTATCACTGCGTTCAAATTCTAATTAAAATTAAACACTATGATTTGCACACCTATATGCTATATCCCTGCGGCAGGAGTATCAGCTAGTCTTTTGTTAATTTTACCTTAATGTAACAAAGAAACAATAATTATACACATTTATTTTTGTTTTTACTTATCAGTGTTGTTATTTTGATCATTTTTTATTTTACCATTTACCTGTGAGTGAGAGTGATGTGATTTTTTTGATACCGTCGTTTTTAAATCATTGAATTGATGATTTTCAAAAAAAAAAAAAAAGCAAGGGAAGGGATACAGGTGTGCAATCATAGTGTTTAATTTTAATTATAATTTGAATGCAATGGCAAACCATTTCATTCGAAAAAACGATTCTGAGCGAAGTTCCGTCATATAATGCCGTTTTTTTCGTCATTTTTTTTCATAACATTTTCGATGTACTAAAAATATCAAATTTAAACAGCTATAAAAAAAAATTGAGACTAGGGATTTTTATGTAAATAAAAAAAATACTTCAGTAAAATTATCAGACCTTGATGCCAAAAATTGCCAATTTTATCAAACATTTTATACGTAAAAAGGAGAATTTTACTAAATATTCAAAGTCCAATATTTTGTAGAAAAATGAACGTAACACGGTACCAAAATTTTACCACATATTAATATATGGTAACTTATGTAAATACCCAATAAAAATTTTAAGTCTTTAACTTCAAAATTGCCTAAGTTATCGTAAAATATTGAAACCGAATTCGTCGAAATTTCAGTTTTCATGAAAAATACAAATAAACTTTTTCTTCAATTTGCCCTCTAGCTAATTCTAGAGAATTGGAAAAAATCACCTAACAATATTATGTATATATAACCGAATGGTTCGTTAATTCTCATTATAGACCTTAGCCTTTGATCAATAATCTATGATCTGCGATATGAATATATGATCAACTCCAGGGAGGTGCTCAAAGAAATATTATAAGATTTACGATGGAAATTTCTGTTTATATAGATGGTTTGGTTGCTATTAGCATTGATTATATATAGTTGACTATATATAATCAATGCTATTAGTTACAATAATATTATTTTGGTTGCTATTAGTAACAATAATAATATTATTACTTTGGTTGCTATTAGCATAGGCGCAACTAGGGGGGCGCAAGAGGGTCTTTAGCACCCCTGAGTTAATATTTAGCACCCCTTGTTTTCTTTAGGTCTTATTATAATAATTACAGTAAAATACTGTCAATTTTAAGTTTTAAAGTTTTATTTAGAACTATTTTGTTCAAATGTCTTATAATATTGTAATCTATGAATATAATAAATTGATAATACTGCATGAAACTTAGAAAAAATATAAATTGTAAATGTCTACTTATTAGGATAATAAAATATGTTTAATTAGAATTGTAATAGTGATTCATAAAGACATAAATAATTGGGAAATAGCACTTGATGGTGTGGGGGCACGGTTTATTTTTTGTTAGGTACATAATTTTAGCACCCCCAATATTTAGGCTCTAGTTGCGCCTATGGCTATTAGTAACAATAATATTTATATTATCACTATGGTTACTATTATAAACAAATTTATCCGATAAATCAAATTCGTCGAAGGAAAAATGTCCTTTTTTCGTTATTTTTTCGTCCTTTTTCTGTGTGACATAAGGTCAATTTTGGGAAATTCGAAAAATGACCTTAATAAAGTACAAACTACATCCAATTTGCAATCGAAAACATACAACATTCGTGAAAATCGGAGCATTATTTCGGGTAGTAAAAGTGTCTTCATACTTAAAAAAAAAAAAAAACAAAAAAAAAAAACGACCCACATCATTGTAAAACCAATACATTCTTCGCTTCGCTCAGAATCTAAAAAGAATGACAATGTTCAGTAAAGTATAAAAATTCAATATATTATTTAAATTTAAAAACATATTGTTTTAAACACACCACACGTTTTTTATTGATGTATAAAACGTGTGATTTAAACGTTTAAAACAAAATCAATATGTTTTTTTTTTAATGTTTTAAACGTGTTTAAAAAAAATGTTTTAAACATAACAACCCTGGTATATGCATATACATTTCTCGTATTCTCTTTTTATTTAATTGAATATCTCTAAGGTGCGATATCATGTCATCATAACTTGGCTATATAGGTACTACAATGTACTATTGTACTAAACAGCTAAACATAAAACCTACGCTTACATTATATTAACTAATAACTACAGTCTATAAACTGTAATTTAAACTATTATAACTATAAGTAATATTTTGTAGGTACACCATAAACGTAAATTATTAATTATCGCCCCTCATCGTATTTTAGTCGCCCACATTTAATCGTGTTAAACACGCCTAAAATGTATAAAGAGAACTTATTCCACAAGTACATTATTAATTTCAATTGAATACAAATTATAAGGTGATCCCCAATTAAAAGAAGAATTAAAAGGAAGTAAACAAGTGATTATATTTTATATTATGTTATATATTAAATGTACTGAAAAAATACGTATATAAAAAAATTAAATATAGAATTACCAACAAAATTTGCGCAGGGATCCCTCTATAAATAGGGTTTTTAAGTTTTATATGATAACAAATTGTGCATATTAGAAAAAAAATTTTTTTTTATATATATTACATTAAAAGAGCTAAGAAAAAAGATATATAAAAAATTTAAAGTATTAAATTTCGAACAAAAATTTGCCCAAGGACCCACTGTAAATTGCGTTTTAAAGTTTTTTATATGAGTACAAATAGAAAATCCAATAACAATAGAAATTACAAATTAAAATAGTTAGAAAGAAAATTACATTTTTAGATTCTGAGCGAAGCGAAGAATGTATTGGTTCTACAATGATGTACGTCTTTTTCTTTTTTTTATTCTGTAGACACTTTTACTACTCGAAATAATGCTCCGATTATCACGAATAGCATATGTTTCTGGTAAGAAAGTGGATCTAGTTGGTACTTTATTTAAGTCATTTTTCGAATTTCTCAAAATTGACCTTAAGCGGTAGAAAAAACGACGAAAAAACGGCATTTTTCACGAAAAATGAAATTTCGACGAATTCAATTTCTATATTTTACGATCACTCGGTCACTTTTGAAGATAGAGACTTGAAAAGTTTTTTGGGTGTTCACATAGCTACTATATATATGTGGTAAAATTTTGGAATCGTTTGATTAATTTTTCTACAAAATATAGGACTTTGAATATTTCGTAAAATTCTCGTTTTTACTTATATAATGTTTGATAAAATTGAAAATTTTACTGATGTATAATTATATATTACTTAATATCATACTAAAATATTAGAAAAATCCCTAGTCTCAATTTTTTTATAGCTATTCTAAGTTGATATTTTTAGTTCAAACGAAAATACGAAAATTATAATCCGACTGAATTTCGCTCAAATTTTTACGAATGCAATGGTTTATCATTGCATTTAAATTATAATTAAAATTAAGCGCTATGATTCGCATGCGGCAGGAGTATCAGCTCTTTTTTTTTATTATTATATATATAAATTTATTTTTATTAGTCAATATGTAATCTGTACTTGATCTAAAATTCCAATACAAATGATTGAGTTAACCAAATTCGGCAACCCACATATTTATATATCTGCTATTGATTTGGCATCACGTAACAGGTGGTTGAATCAACAGGTGGCATTCAACGGGTAGTTGAATCAACATGTGGTTGAATAAACAGATGGCATTCAGTAGGTGGTTGAGTCAACAAGTTGCATTCAACAGGTATCATTCAAAGGGTGGTTGAATTAACAGGTGTCATTCAAAGGGTGGTTGAATCAACGGGTGTCATTCAAAGGGTGGTTGAATCAATAGGTGGCATTCAACGGGGGGGGGGGTTGAATCAACAGGTTGCATTCAACAAGTGGCATTCAACAGGTGGTTGAATCAACAGGTGTCATTCAACATGCGGTTGAATCAACATGTGGCGTTCAACGGGTGGTTGAATGCCACCTGTTGATTCAAGAAGGGAGTATTGTAATATATGGATACACTGTATCTGTAATATATCTGTATATGTAAAAGGTTATGTTTCAACTTTCAAATATAATTAATTGTTATGATACACCTTGAGAATTACGACAAGATACGTTGAAGGTGTGATGTTCTGACATGGCCAAATTTTCCGCGAAACTCAGAATAGATGACACAACTTCGAAAATAACCAAAGGTTTATCACAATTATATTTTTTTATTAACACACATTTGTTTTCAGCGATAAATATATTTTCTTTACCCTAAGTTTTAATTGTTAAAGTAAATCTAATGGTAGATTTTCAATGACGAGTGGGGTAGTTGTAACGTTTGCATTTATACCCGAGTCGTCATTTTATGTCACCTTAGCATTACGAGTATTTACGTGTTAGGCCAGACACGGGTGAGCTGAGTGCGATATATATAATATAATAAATTAGTCGAGTCTTAATAGCTGAAACACCCAGTCAAGTTTCAATAGCTGAAACATCTAGTCGAGTTTAAATAGCTGAAACGTCTAATCGAGTTTTAACATCATCTAAAACATACAGTCGTGATTATTTCATTTAAGTATTTTGTCATATATTGATTCTTGTCAAATCGACTCGAAGCTCGCACTTCACTACACCTGTGATCTACAATAAACTACCCTCCAAGTCCAAGGTGAGGGTTACTCAGGTGATAGTGTATTATTTGTATTTATTATATTTGTTTCGTTCCGGTAATATATAAATATATTACGTTTACGTTCGTTGCCAAATTACTTGTTAGATATTGAACGCAGGTCATAAGTTTCTAAGATCTGTATAATATAAATAAGAAACCTTTGTTTTATATCAGTCTAACGGCCCGGTTCAAAAGACCAATTAGTGTAATAGGAAATAGCCAGCCGACTGCTCCTTAACTGGATAGGATTTGATAGAAAACACTGAACGACACCCTTTATTGTAAGGTACGAGGCGTGTATAACGTTACAATACGAGTATACCTACGAGTAAATATAATAATTATATACCTAATAAATGTTTTTATTTTTTTGACACATTCAATTATATAATTATTTATAATCTTGTCAGATGTCAGTTATGTCGAGTATCAGACAAAAATACTCGTACGTTATATAAATAATGCGTACATACATTTTTTATTTTATTTTTCAGATGTAATCATGCCAATTTCATTAATTACGAGTATATTATATACGAATGTGAGAATTTTTGGGAAAGTTCGAAAATAAAACTTAATTAAAACGTGCGCCATGGATAGAAAACGTCGTTTTTTACGATTTACCATAAAACGCATTTATGATAATAATATATTACAGTCTATATTATAGTATAATAATATAATATTTATTTAGTCATATAGGTACGCGGTCGAGTGCCGAGACGAAAACAATATAATGTTCTCTTCGTGATTCGTATTTCTATACGTATTCGCGAGTGCGCGTGCAATTCGATTTGGCTGACATTTAAAAGGATTAAACATTAAACCATAGGAATTTCATATACCACATGTATACCTGTATATACTCATGCTGTATACGAAAGAGACGTCTTGGCCAAATAAAAATAAAACAGCATATTATGCGCATCACACGCACGACATATACAGATATACAATATATATGCAGTGTATACTGGTATCTATAATACGTATACAGGGTGATCAAAATTTCATGTTACAGCAATGTTACAACATGAAATTCTGATCACCCTGTATATTATATGACGTGCAAAAATATTAAGTTCTATAAACATATTAAACACACACCATGGCACTATTATAATTTTCAACAATAATAATATATATATAGTATTGCGCATATAATATGTGTGTCCGTGTACTATATAACTATATATATTACGTATTATAATATATATTACAATATTACATAACAGTAAACTTGCGCGTACAATATACTAAAATCACGTGTTGCATTCACTGGTTTTCTAAAATGAAAATATAAAACAATATATTATAATAATAAATAGATCATCTACAATCTGCATAATGTAATTTTCTGGGCATTTATTACATACGCTGTGGTGCTGTACTCTGCAATAGAATATTATACGTTTGCACCTGCTATAATATAATCTATAACACGTATTATCTAACTATGACGTTCGCCGGATTAAAATGATAAAATAAATATATATTAAAATAATAATATCCATAACCAATTGCAAAGTGTCATATAAAAAAAAAAAATAATAATTTAAACAGTATAAATAGATATATATTGGAACAATATATCATTTTAAATTAATATTTATATACGTTAATATAATATACAAATATATAGGTAGGTACATCACGTATATACATATATGTTCAATGTAATATATGAAATAATACTTAACAATTAATTATAAAATGTCTGATATAATAATATACTGAATCAGAAATCGTAAAGATATCTAAATTGATTTTATAAAACCATATACTTACTGGCTACTCGTAAATTAGTAATAAAAAATAATACCATATTTTGAGATGTACCTACTGTAATACTATATATTATATTAAATAATAGACAATAATAATTAAAAGTGTAATTTGTATTTCAACTATAATATTATGTTATATATAATACACGCATTGATATAAATTATAATTTTAACCCCTCCCGCGTGAACTCTATATAATTTTTTCCCTTATAATCCTATTATTGTTCTTGCATGTTCATATGCAGTTTTCTCTGACACTCGTGTGCAACTGCAACGTAGTGGTACTGCAATATTTGTGCAACTTATATATATAATTCAATAAGGAACCTATAACCATTCACTTATAGAAAACCATTATACTTTTTGCGGTAGCGCACTTGTTTTCCTGCTGCAGCAGACTTATATTATTATAATAATAAGATTAAATTATTTTTATTGTTCATGTACAATAACATGTATATATACGATGTACGTCGATATACAACCATGGTTACATAATATTATATGCATATTATATTATTGTATATTATGGTATAATATATGAACAATAGAGGAATTATTTTTTCTACGATTTTTCCAACAAGAACCACACATTTTTCAAATAATCGATTATGAATTTCTAAATGTCTTGTATATTAAATTAATGTAGGTTAAAAACTCTCGTATATTTATATTTTTATACTGATCTGTATTATTTGTATTATAGTAATATTATACATTTAATGTATATTATATTTTATATACGTTTACACGCATAACGTAATAACTTATAGGTATATACCTGTATAGTTATATATGCATATATACGAACGAAGAAAGTTCATGTTACTAAATCGGTGGGAATTGTGTACACATGTTATACCGCGTATCATATGTCTTTTCATTCATTTCGTGAACTCTTTATAATGTACGCATATTATATTATTCACGTGTATACATTTGTTTGTTTGTTCGTGTAAATAATAAATTCGTTTAATATATTATAACATAAGTTAGGTGTATACCTACACGATATTTTTTAGTTTCGCAAATCGTATATTGTGTTATATATATACACACGCGCTTTCCAGTTCCCGCGACTATTATATATTTTATATAACGACGATGACCGATGAGGACTTTCTTCCTTACAATCCTTTCGTTACATTGTTTATAAATATTATTATATTAATATATACATGTTATATATAAATTATTTTTTAACTTTTAAATTAACGTAATCATGACGAGTGATGAAGAGGTCATGCGTATAGCGAGGTTAAGTTAGACAATTGTACGTTTTGTTTTCGCAGGATTAAAAAACAAAAAAACACAACAAAAAAATCTATTATTCTAATTAAATGATATTACTGTGAAAAAAAAAAGTGATTTTATATTTGGACAAAATTAAAAACTCGCACTCGAACGACTTGTTTCGCCCGCGCTGAATATATTACATAATGCGTATTACAATAATTTTAGTAATTTTACTTGTACTATATATATTATTATTTTTTTTTTCTGTACTAAAATGACACAAAAAATATAATGTTATAAGTTATAACGGATACGACATAACACGCGCAAGTTTTCTTATTTATTATAATATATTATATTATTATAATATAAATGTGTGGTGACTCGCGAGGTATTAGAGGTAGGGGGAACGTGGGGCCCGAAGATATCCGACCTACTCTGGCGCGCGGACAACTATCTATACGCGAACGCCGCGACGAGACTGTCCGTCGAAAGTGTTCGCTGCGTGCAGACCGCTTGTGCGACTGTAAATACTACGTACATAATACGCGCGCGTGAGAAATCTGAACGACGCGTAACTCCATGCTTATAGTTTTCTTTCAAATTTAAAACGAAAAATAAAAAACCAAATGTTAACATAAATAATAATATTCGAGTCATTCGGTCATTCTGAGACTGAATTATAATATTAATCGTATATCTAATCGGTTTGTACACGATATTATTAAAATAATTTAAATTTATACTCGGCTTTAAACAACTCTAAAATATATACTTATATACCCATAATAATATATAATATATCAACTGTCCCCCGAACAGTTCGTTATTTTCATACGAGGTGAGTATTTCAAATAATTATTATAATGTTATATTATTATAATATAAAACGATTATTTACAGAACTCTGTGTATTATGCCGAGTATAATTCACAGTATAAAATTATATTAGGTATATGTTACGAATACATGAGTATATTATATTATTATTTTTTTTGATTGACGTACAATTATTATAATATTATAGTGCTGTAACTAGTGTAATGTATATGAATATTTAACGTGACGAAAATATCGAGTGTGTATTTGTTTTTCCCCTCCTGACCAAATAGAACGCCAAATTTCGCGTTATTTTAAACAAATAAAATAATAACTACAGCCAATATATAAGTTAAATATATACAATACGTTCATACATATTTTTCTTTTTTTTTTTTTAACTCATTTGATTTTGTTTTAAGCCTTGTTTCGACCAAAATTATAAACAAAGACAAATTGTAAATCCGCAATTAGAAAAAAAAAATCACCCAATAACGGACGTAGTAAACCTATATGTCTGCAGGTGTAGGTTCTAGTAATTATCATAGCTAAATAACATTTAGCCATGGTTATTATAAAAGTTGGCGCGTTAAAATATTTGTAATGTTGATGTACATACAGGTATGGTTATTTCAACAAATACAGCCATAAAAATACTAATATTTTAATATAGGTGTACGTTTACTTAATGACCATATAACAACAACAACAAAAAAAGTTTATACATTTTATTATACCTATATATTTTTGAAATTAGTTAATACCTGTATAATTAATATTGATATTTGTCTGAAAAATTGAATTTCTATTAATTTTCTTGCTTATATAACAGTATAATTCGTATCTAAATCCAATATACATCATATATTTACGAGGATTTTTTCTTTTTTTTATATAGGTACCTATAATATGTTGTAATGACTATGAAATTCTAAATTTTAATTTATTATATTATAATTATAATTATTCAAATATCCTAATTCAGGTATAATGATATTGAATTGGTATTAGAATATTTGTTATATCTCGATAACGCGATTTTAAAACTTCGCATTGAAACTTCAAGTACAATAATATATATTTATATTATAATTTACAATTTGTCCGATTTCCTTGAATATATTATGTATGATGTATATATATATATATATATATATATATAAATGTAAATTTGCTATTTCACTATACAAATGTTCCTGTTTATAATTACTAATTAGTTACATCTTACATTATCACACTATAAAACATTCATTTAATTTTAAATATTATAACGATAAATTATATTACATAATTAAATTAATATATTTAATTATATAAATTATATATTATTATGGAATATCTTTACAAGTGCAATATTCATATCTTAATTTACACGAAAAATAAATATACGATTATAATATTGATATGTTGAACGAGCATATTTATGCATTTAGTAATATAAACAAATAAATTTAAAAAATTATATTTATAAATATGTAAAAGCTCAAACAGCTCGGTCAAGGTTTAATGTGTGACGAATTTAATTTATTTTAAGAAAACTTTTTCTATTTTTATTTTTATTATTTACACAGCTCAATTTTGCACACTACGAAATGTATTTATTTTTGCTTCAATTAATAGATAAGTACAACTGTAATGATGAAATTTAAATAAATAATATAAAATCAATAAAATAAACCATATTGGCTATAAGCTCTGTATTATATACATGATATATTGATATATTAATAAATTGCAGAAATGAAAATATTCTAAATTATGACAGAATTTATAAATTAGTATCCATATAATAATATTATATTACTTTACTTTTGAACAGTTTTTACGATGGACTTTTCTAATAAAACCGAGAGTGGAAACTTCCCGCTTTCTGATGAAGTTTTGGAAGTCCTGGAGTCTCAATTTAATAAAGTGAAAACTCTCCATTCTACTGATTTAGAGATTATCGCAGCGGAGTTGGGCGTCAGAGATATAGATGTTAAGGTAAAAAAATATTTTAATATAACATGTTTATTAAGCGTTTATCAATTTTGAAAAAAATTATATAGGTAAATTAATACCAATAAACATTTAAAAACATAAAATAAATAAGTTTTAATTTTAAGCAATAAAAATTAATATAATAGGCTATTATATTTATAACTTGTGCGATATTGTTTGATTATGCAATTGTGCAGTGTGATTAAAAAATTATAAAAATAAGAGACCAATTTAAAAGCATTAAGTTATATGATTTTTATTGGTTTTCATGAACAATAGTTAAATATTATTTAAAGTGTTCAATTATTTTTTATATTCCATGACAGCCTTGAACAATAAATAACTAATATAAATTAATAAATATCTATAATCTATATATATATATAATATTATTATATGCCAAGTAGGTATTCATTTCGTACAATTGTATAAATATTATAAATAACGTAGTTGGAAAAAGAAAGTACAAATTGTTGTAGGTTGACAGCCTGTGGATATTATAATACATATAACTAATAAGTATAATGTTAGTCAAAATTAAATATAATTAATCATGCTCCGTAATGTATTAATAATATATTAATTTTAGACATTATTATTTTTTCATGATATTATACAATAACGAATTTAAAACTAGGACAAGAATGTCAATACAATTTAGGTATATTTTTTCCCCCCATAGATTTCATTATAATAAAAATAAATACATCGACTATCATATAAAATTAATTACCTATATCTAATAATAATATTTTATAAATCATATGATAGCTTTTATACTGTTTAAGTAATAGAGATTAGAGATATTCAGACTCGGCATTTTAATATAAGAATGTTAGTTAATGCATGAGTTTTAATTATAATTTATTATTCGACATTTTGAAAATGTAATCAAAATTAAATTTCAATTTATGCCAATGTAAATGTTACGTCTTTTTATAATAAATGAATTATTACAAAAATAAATACTTGAAATCAGAATAATATTATTAAGTACCTACCTATATTATAATTTAATATTAGGTATTTATTATGTTATTTTGTACATCCATACAAAAATTATATTAATTACTTAAGTATTTATTTAATAATAATAATTTATATCAGATTACGTATTAGATATAATATATCCAATAAATTATAAAACTACTTACCTACCATGTTAATTGTTAATATAATTTGTTATTAATTAAAAAAATAAATAAATATCTACTTATGACATATTTTATATTAAATAATTTAAATGTAATCGATAATTTTTAAATTAATTAGTAAAATTCTTATAAATCTATAAAAACAATAATATTCAATTTAGATTTTTAGAAATTTGAAATACCTATGATGTCTTTGTTTAATACTACAGTAAAAACGATTTTATTTAAAATGTCTAAAATTTTATACATTTATAATAATATAATAATTAGTTATAAATTGCAAGTAGGTACAGCTATCAATAGCTTTCAAATCGACGTCCATTTAAAATAATTTAACATAAATGAGTAGATTAGATAGGTACACATATAGACATTTATGTCTACCTATATACCCAGATTTTTGACTCATTAGTCATTCATAAAAAATTTAAAATACTTATAATATATAATGATTATATTATGTATATATTATTTATGATATAATAAAGTTAATTAAAAAAAATAATAAATGAAAGCTATAAAACTTTGAATTATAATCAAGTGGACATTAAAAATAATTAAACATGTATATATTTAACTATTTTAGAAACCATGATTGAATATAAAAATAAACTTACTCTTTTACTGTTTTAGATGTGGTATACTAATCGCCTGGCAGCGTGGAGGAGAAGTCAAGGACTCTCTGATTGTTTTGGACAGTTGTAAATTTAATTAAAACTGAACTGTGAATTATTTAATTTAGTTAAGACAAATACTGTTATGTTTTATAATAATAATTATGAATTTATGATGAGTTATATTTATAAAATATGGTAAAGACTATAAAGGTAATTTTTTTTTTTTTATATATATATATAATTATTTAGTTTAGTAATATTGTTACTTGTTTAGTATTCATTGTTTTATTTTGACTATTTTTATTTCTATGTTTTGATTATATTTTGTTTATAGTTATTGATCATTTAAAAACGTAAATATCAACATATAATTATTTTATAAAAAAATATTATTTTGTTCATATAATTATGATATTATGGTACAAGTCTAATTAAACAATAAATAATTTCATTGCATATTTACATTTAAATGCATTGAAGTATCTACAATTTTTTTTTAATAAGTACCTTCTATATTATGAAATAATACTGTATATACCCGTAAATACAGTTCCTATAATCTATATATCATTCATATTAATTGTGTTATTGTTGGTAGTAGATACTAGACCATCATCATTATCTAACCTAACCTACCTAATATAATTATCTAAACAATGATTATTTTGTGAAAGTATAGCTTTAACTATTAAAATATATATATATTCAAAAATTATTGAATTTTAATAGTGTTATTATTATAATTTAAAATATTATTATTTTAGATTCTTTACAATGATGAGTGTCTTTTTTATTATTTTATCTTTTTTTTTTTTTTTTTTTTTTTTTAAATATGAAAACACCTTTACTACCCGAAATAATGTTCCGATTTTTACGAATAGCAAATGTTTCCGGTTGGAAAGTGGATGAAGTTGGTACTTTATTTAGGTCATTTTTCGAATTTCTCAAAATTGACCCTATGCGTTTGAAAAAACGACGAAAAAACGATGAAATAATGTCAATACCTATATATTAATCAATACCTACTTTATCTGACTGAACTTCGCTGAGAATCGTTTTTTCGAATGCAATGGTTTATCATTGCGTTCAATTTCAAATTGTATAATTAAAATTAAATATTATGATTTGCACACCTAGGTATATCCTTGTGGCGGAGTATCACCTCTTCTTTTTTCTCAATGCTTTTACAATAAAAATTAATAGAAAGACTAAAAAATTTAGATAATTTATGAAAATTTTATTGAAACAAACTAATATCTTTACGAATTTCCAAAATATTAAGAATATTTCATGACTCAATTTTTTTTTTAAGTGTTTATTAAAGTTGAAATTTTTTTTAAATTAATAGTTTTATAAAAAAAAATTATTTATATATTATATTGAACGTAGAGGCGTATTTAATGTAGATAAATGTAAAAACTTTAATCGGTACATTATATTATCTGATTCGAATACTTTAAATTTTTTATTAACGTAATTTACCAGGACTTTCGATAACTAAAATTTGTTATCTACGTGTAATAATAATTGAGTAATTTACTCAATTTTGTATAGAAAATAATAATAATACCTGCTATATTACCTATATAATATTTTACTAAAATATACATAGGTAGGTACATATTTTCCTTTCCCAACAAATAATATAATACTTAAGCTTATCTATAATATTACTTAGGTATAATACATTCCTTTTTATTAATATATTAATCTATTATAGATTAATAGGTAAAGCAATAGAGCATAGTATGTGCTGTACGAGTAATCCTACAGCAAGACAGTAACTACGAATCTATATACATAATATTATATAAAAAATATAACATTTTAAATCTTAGAAGAGTATGTACTCCTTACGAATAGTATGACACGTCATTATTATAAATTATAATTATTAGTTTATTACAATATTACCTATATATTATAATATATAATATTATCAATAATATCCATAGACCATAGGTGCAAATCAAGGAGGCTTAGCCCCCTACAAAAAAGAAACCATCGAAACCTCCCTCAGATATTTCGAATACCTATAAGTACATAATAATTATTTCAGTTTCCTTTTCGTTTATCCAACAGACAATTTTAGTCCTCTTCCCAAATATAAATTTTTTATTGCGCTTATACAAATAATATCACTGTACATACTACATAATCATCATAACAAATTATGAAATGGAAAAACGTGACGTGGTATTTTCCGCCGAAAATGTTGTGGCTTGCAGACAACAGGTTGAGGGTGTTTACTGTTTGGAGCCGCACGCACGTGGTAAACAATTGATTGGGAACACTGTGGCTATCATGTGACCTAACCTAACGCTGTGTCCTGTGTCCTGTGTGAAATAAATACGACATTCGATCCTTAAACAAAGAATACCCCGACGTTTGAAACTCGGTCAGAAGGATGTAGGAGTAGGGATTTGCCGGCGCCCGGCGCCGGCATGAAACATTGCAATCGGCCATATTTTTGTAAATTATCGTTTCTCTTGTACTCTTGTTTATTTCATTATTCATTTCTTCGCCGTCCGCTAAGGCGCTAATCAAACTACCAAATACCAATAAATAATATCCACTATACAGGTATTATTTTGTCATGGTCCATTGGCAATTTATTATGTTTTCTTATATTTCCCCCAGTTTTTGTATTTGCGTATCAAACGATAAAATATTCGACCGTCACGTTCTCCATAAGTATACGAAATGACAGCCCGTCGTCGTCTGAATATCTATTTGAAGACTACGGCAACAAACAGGTACGTAAATGAATCATTTTTATTCCATTATTTAAATATTGTATTTTGACAATTTCAATAATTTGTCCCAAAAGCCAGAGTTCGACCAAAAATTGTGATAATATTGTAAACTTACATAAAGGTATGGGTATTTAATATTTTGTTATTATTACTTTTACAGTAGGTACATACCCAACACGATTTCATGTTTTATAAAATAATAAATATGGTAACGATAATATGATACAAATGACTTGATCGGCCTGCCGTATTAAACTCAATAATTCGAAGGGCTTATCTGGGCCTGCACACCTAAGACCTAACCTAACAAGTCAATTTTATTGATTCGTTTCAATTTCAAACCTTTGTTATTACTTATTAGTGTTATTACTTTATGTTACAACTTGAATGTGACGTTTTTATTATAAAGGAAATACGAATAATACATTATTGGAAATTTATATTATCTAAAACTTAATAAAATCTTGATATTTTGTATTTCGGAATGATATTTACATGGCCAAAAATTAGGTATAAACTTACTTACCTGTATATTATAAAATGTTATGTGTATATAAATTATAAATTTACTTCATTATAACTTATTTAACTTATGATTATAATCTGTTGTAATTCGAGTAATGTCCTAACTAAAATGCCGCCCTGGGCTATCGCCCAGGCTGCCCCTGCCTTTCGCCGGCCCTGTATATAATACATTGGTGAAGAACTTTTATTATAATTATATTGTGCATTTCATAAATTTATGTTTTTTTGTAGTATACATTTATTTAATATAATAAATGTTTTGCACATAATATTGTCATTTTCATAACACTAGTTTCAATTTATCAGATTGTTAGATTAATGTTTAACTTAGTTATTTACAATTTAAATACTAAATAATTTTAAATTCATTATACAGCCTGATTATGTTCATCAAGTGATAACTATAATGAATTTCTTCATTTTCTGAATGAATATTTAATAATGTGTTAAATAATTATTTATCTATATTAATTGTTCTAATTAGAAATGTTTAGTACGCTCTAATTATTAATGATTGAAATATTCTTATCGTCTAGTAACAGTATATTATTTTTTATTTTTTAGGTTTTCAAGCCGTTTTACTCAAATTTATATTAAAATTAATACATGACATAAGAACAGTATGGATACAATATACAAATTATGAAATTCATCTTGGAGTGTGGAAAAACTAAAATCCTTTAGAATCAATATAAAATATTTTTTCCCCCGGCGATTTGCATTCACGTATCTAATAATACATACTACATAGTACACATACTATATGGCTATAATAATGGACTACAATATACAAATTATGAAATTCATCTTAGAGTGTGGAAAATCTAAAATCCTTTAGAATCAATATAAAATATTTTTTCCCCTGGCGATTTGCATTCACGTATCTAATAATACATGCTACATAGTACACATACTATATGGCTATAATAATGGACTACAATATACAAATTATGAAATTCATCTTAGAGTGTGGAAAATCTAAAATCGTTTAGAATCAATATAAAATATTATTTCCCCCAGCGATTAGTATTCACTATTCACGTATCTTGTAATACATACTACATACTATATGGTTATAATAAGCATAGAACCAAGCTTCAAGAAGACTTCTAGCTGGACCAATAAACTGTTCAGTTTATTTTCGATTCATATCCGTGACCACAAATAGAGTTGCATTAATGTTAGGTTTTCAAAAGAAGAGTGGTACTCGGCAGCCAACATTGTGCATAGGCATGTGTCGATCTATGGCTGACAGTGGAATAAATAAATAGTATAATTTAATAGTATACCTACACTGCATAATCAAATTGCACCAATGCAAGTATTGAATACTAACAGGCAGTCAATTATGAAGGGAAAACACCTGGACAAAACCAATGAAAACCCATCGCCACTGACTTCTTTTGTACAGATTATAGCTGAACCAATAAACAGTATGGCTTATTTCCAATACATACCTGCCATTGCAAGCATTTTATTATTATTATTATTTAATGAAAGTTGTTTGGAAAATATATTTCTTATTTATTGTTCATAGAAATATCCTAATAAATTGTGTTGTATACTTTCTTTAAGTTTACAAATAACCAATGATGTTATAAAAAAATTAAATATAGTAAACATTTCTGTAGTCCAATTTTATGTATAACCAAATTAAAATTATGTTTATATTTTTTTAATTTTTTTATTTTGTATTTTGTATTTATTTTGTATTTATTTTAAATTCTGAACAAAGTGAAGAGTGTATAGGTTTTACAATGATGTGTGTCTTTTTTATGTTTGTAGACACTTTTTTTACCCGAAATAATGTTTCTGGTTGGAAAGTGGATGTAGTAGATACTTAATTAAGGTCATTTTTTGAGTTCCTTGAAATTGACCCTAGGCTATAGGAAAAAAGACCAAATTTTTTAATTTTTCATGAAAACAGAAATTTCGACGAATTTAATTTAAATATTTCATGATAACTAGCTATTCTTAATTTAGAAATTTTTTTTTTTGGTGTTCACATAGGCAGGCCCCCCACATGGGGGGGTCGTTTGGATCCAGAGTATAGGGGCCCGGTAAAATAAATGTGTTTAATTACATATTAATAGTACCTAATAATAATTAATGTTATTATTTTAAAAATAAAAATTATATTTGTTTTTTTAATAATGTTCGGTAAATGGGAGCCCGAAAAAATATTTAGTACAGGGGCCCAATATAATATGTGGGGGGCCTGCACATAGGTACTGTTTATATGTGGTAAAATTTTGGAATTGTTACGTTTTTTTTTCTACAAAATATATAACTGAATATTTCGTAAAATTCTCATTTTTATGTATATAATGTTTGATAAAATTGGCAATTTTGTGTTTTAAGATCTAAAAATTTTACTGAAGTATATTCAAATATTACTTAACATGATATCAAAATATTCCAAGTCAATTTTTTTTTATAGCTGTTTAAAGTTAAAATTTTTAGTGTAATCGAAAATCGAAGAATACACAAGTATTTTTATTATTATTTCTCAATACTTATACAGTAATGATAAATAAAAAATTCTAAAAATGTTATTAAAGCATACTTGCCTATTGGTGTCGCTTTGCTCAAAATTTATTAGTTTTACAGTGATGTGTGTCTTTTTTTTTAATAGCGTATGTTTTTGCAAGGCTGGAGTTAAAAGTTAAAATTAAGTTAAACCGTTAAGTTAATTAACTCGTTACTTTTTTTTCAACTTTTAACTTGATAAGTTACTTTTTTTTTAAATTTACGTGTTAACTTAAAGCTAATATTTTTCAAAAATATCTAAATTAAGTTAATTTTTGTCTGAAATGTAATGAAAATTTTTGAACAAGTTCCTTAGTATATACACAGAGACAGAATAGAACTTAAATATAATACTTATACTTATATTTTGCTATTTTAATATGAATTTCATGTAGACGAAAATAATATGAAAAAATAGTTGCAATAATAAATATATAATTATAATATTATAATACCTAATTACCTGCATGTTTTCCATTATAAATTGTATTATTTGTATTATTTATGCAGTAATCTTCTTGAGCATAAAGAAGAACTATCTAGCCTAGGCCCCTAGGGTGTAAATATATATATATATTTTCTTTACAAATTAGAAAATTTTAACTTTATATTAAGTTGAGTTACTTTTTTTTTAAGTTAACTTTTAACTTTAAAAGTTAACAAAAAATATATGATTAACTTTTAACTTAACTTATATGATTTTAAAATAACTAACTTAACGAGTTAAAAAAATCATTAACTTGCCCAGCCTTGTGTTTTTGGCTATAATGTGGATGTAGTTGGTACATTTTTTAGGTAATTTTTCGAATTTCTCAAAATTGACCTTTGCGGTAGAAAAAATGATGAAGAAAGAAGAAACGCCATTTTTCACGAAAACTGAAATTTCGACGAATTCGATTTCAATAAATCGATCAATTTTAAACAGATTTGAAAATTTTATTATGTATTCACACTTCAATAAAATCGATATTTAAAGTATTTATATGGATTCTTTTTATTATATTTCAATATTTTACAATAATGTTAAATAAAATTGACAAAATTTTTCTAAGTAGGTAATTAGTATTCTCCAAGTTTACCTAAGTACCTAACCAAGTATATTCTATTATTCCATACATACCTAGTGAAATAATTTATTTATATTTTATATAGTATAATAATCAAGGCTTTGCACCCGAATTATTTATTCGGGTTATGGGTTTCAGGTGTTGATGGTATTCGGGTTTTTAAACACCACATTGAAAATTTTTACAAGATATTAGTGTACTCATAACCGTTATTATTTGGGTTAATAATGGTTAATTTTGGTGTTAAGTAAATACATAAATAAAATACATCAATAATAAACATGTTTAAATTCGTTTTGTACTTTTAATTAATTGCATTTTATATTAAGAATTAAGATATTATTTTTATCCAAATATGTCAATTTATCATCAGTATTTGACAGTAATGGACATTAGGATAATAGTTTAAATTATAATAATTATAAATAATTGTAATTTTTATATGTTTTTTTGTAGAGTATACATATTTACAATAGTATACAATAGTTAAGAATTAGTATATTAAAATTATTTTATGTAAAGTTATATCAAATATATATACAAATAATAACGTATTAGAGTAATTCTTAATTTGAAAATTTATTCGGGTTTTAGGTTAACCAGAATTTTTTATTTAGCTAATGGGTTAATTCGGGTTATTTAAATAAATACTATTCAGGTTAATAAGGGTTTCAGGTGTTTGTTTTTTAAGGGTTTTTAGTGGTGTTACGGGTTCTGGTTAATTCGGGTGCAAAGCCTTGATAAGAATAAGTATATCGGTAGCTATAATGATAGGTATTAATTTAAATGAGATATTACAATGATAGGTAGGTATACTGAAAAAAGTAATTTGCATTTCTTCAAAAATAAACTGGATTCTGGACAACTGCCAACTGGTAATTTAGCTAAGGGAAGTGCTCTTAGCCACCCAGGTTGAATGGATGGGACACGAGTCAATTTTTGGGGGTCGCGAGAAGTTTTTTTAATTATACAGATAGTAAGAAATTTATGTTTTTTTTCTTAAATTATATAGACTAGAACTATAATAGAAGTACAAAGTAATATAAGAATTATTACGACGGGTATTTGTTTTTTGTTGAAATTACTTTTTTGATTCTGTAAATGTAAAACTATGGGGGTCGCGATAGATATTTGGAAGAAAATTTGGGTCGCGATCCTAAAAAGATTGAGAACCACTACTCCATACCATCCCCCATAGCCTTCCCCTATATGACTATATCTGACCCTGGTTATTGTCAATTCATAATTTTATTTATTGTTCTGAAATAATGGAGCATTAAATTTTAAAATACATTTTTTCAATTCTAGATATAAAATGTTGTTCTATCCTATATGCGATAGGTATACCTATAAAATTCTATTTTCTAGTACGTAATTTATGGTGTTCTCCCCTCCAAATATACCATGAAATTATGTCATAAAATCTTAAATCATAGAGAAAGATACATTACTATAAAGGGGACCGGTCCAATGTGTGGTGTAATAATAAACTGCTATCTACGATAAAGCTTTATAGGTAGAACGTGTGATCTATCAATACTTATATTTAGACCATAGTGTTATACCATAGAGTAAGGTTAGGTTATACCTATATAATTATCGATATGATATGGCATATGGAATTTGCAACTGTATTGTACTTTTATAAATAATATCATTTAAATTTAAACATTCAGTTTTCAGTTACCACTTTGCATTCATTCGTGTCTATTGTCTAATCTCCACTAGAACACCAACTTAAAGAAGAATGGTGGCGGTTATGCCACCCGATACAAACTCCAAATATTTGATGGTTTTTTATTAGATTTAAAAATACATTTGCAGTATGAATATAACAAGCAATATTATAATATAAAAGTACATTACTCTTATAAGTAGCATACATAACAAAAACAAGTTAATCACACATTGAACCAACCGTTTATCGGTAGATCACACATTGGACCGGTCCCCCATAAAGCATCGTTTCTCAACCTTTTTATAGTCGCGACCCCAAAAATAGGTAGAAAATATTGTCAATCACTTTGCGACCCTCCCTATACATTAAGTATAAATTTGAACAATAAAAACGTTAAATCATTATTCATTATTCAAATGGATTACCATTTTAAATATCAATTTATGAATACAATAATTTAATTTAAACTTATCACAATAGTGTAAACGTTATGATTTTATAATAATATGTTTCGTGTGGTTGGGAAATCCATTGACGGTAGAGTGCCCGTATTGACCGATTATTAATTATTATTGTTATATTATTTTGTGTTATGATTTTATGTATGGAATAATAATTTTAAGTGTACCCATGACGGACGCATGTCGTTCATTTTGTAAAACTCGTGATATTGTATTTTTTAAGTAAATCAGCGTTTTATTATTTTTGATTTACACGACCTCTTTGGGGGTCGCGACCCCCAGGTTGAGAAACGCTGCTATAAAGTATAAATTATAATATGAATACAATGTGAATTAGGTAATATTGTAATAATATTATATATTAATATATATTATTAAAATACAAAATATCAATAAGTTTTCATTTGTCAAGTAAATAGTAAATAGGTAACTAAATACTTTATATTGTGATAAATTTTGAAACGGAAAAACGTTACGCGGAGTTTCCCGCCATAAATGTAGCTCTATCATCTATGTTGATGAGGATGACAAACGAAAAGTGAATGTGTTTCAACAATGTGCTCAACGCTCAACGTTGACCGCGGTAATTGTAATACGCATGCGCGTCCATTATGGTATATACATAACACTGTGCGAAATCCCGGCTTGACTTCGCGGTATCGGCGTTCAGTCGGCCATCTTTCATAAACGGTTTTTTTCTGTTACTGTTTGTTACTCATGAATCTATTATTTCATTTCTCTACGGTCCGCAAACCGTAGTCGATCGTTTTTTGCCAGTGTTTTTGGTTTTCTGATTTTACCCATTTCCGCGTACTCGTGTCGAGCTCGTTTTTACGTTTTTTATCTTTCCCTAAAAAAACGATAAAATTCTCGAGTGTTACGTTCTCCGTGAATAATTATTTTGTTTATTTTTTCTTTCTCTCTCTTTCTCTCTCTATATATATATATGTGTATTTTGTTTATCGGAATCATATACGAGCAAACGGCGCGGCATCGTCGTGATATCTTTAAAGACTACGGAAACAAACAGGTAAATTAATAATAATTTCGTAGTTATTTCAATATTGTATTTGATTGAGTGGAACCGGCTCGAAGACTCGAATCGCGTCAACACCAAGAAGTTCCCGCTTTGGCATCGGCACACACTTTCGCATGTCGTTTTGGCCATTCCGATCGATTGCCAGTCGCTTCGGTATTTATCTCAGTACGTTTATTTTGTTGATTTCGTTTCAGACATTTGTTATTATTTTATACAACTTGAACGTGGTGTTTTTCTGACGAAGACGTGTGAATCTTTGTTCTTACATTTTATAGTAGGTTTGCCAAGTTGTAATCTAGTTCTAACCGCGTTCATAAATTTGGTGTCGATGGTCGTTATTCATTTGATTTTGTAGTTTGTATGGTCTAACGAATAATGAAAAACATATATTCACAATAATATTTTATTATACCTAAGATCTAACTACAGGCCATTGCACTTTATCATTACCTAGTGATCTTATACAAATTAATATGACTTTCCTCTTATTTTTTTAGAACATACTAGAAAAAATTTCTTAGGTAACGTCACTGTTGCCAGTATGGCTTCTATAGAAAATGGAGGAACACCTCCTCCTGTAGGACCCCCAAAGAAGAGGACTGCTGTCGAAGAGATATACCAAAAGAAATCACAACTTGAACATATATTATTAAGACCTGATACATATATCGGTATAAATTCTTTCATACATTTCAAATTTATTGTAATGTCATATAATTATTCATGTTATTTAATCTGTTGTTATTATTTAGGTTCTGTTGAACCAGTAACAGAATCTATGTGGGTATATGATACTGAAGATAATGCTATGGTTCAAAGAGAAATTACATATGTGCCTGGTTTGTATAAGATATATGATGAAATATTGGTCAATGCTGCTGATAATAAACAACGAGATGAATCCATGGATACAATAAAAATTGAAATTAATAAGTAAATAGTTTTTAAATTAATTTTATTCTCATAAGTAATATGTTGGTTATGAATATGAATTTTTGTATAAATGTATTATGCATTTTTTTAAATGGTAATATTTTATGGTATACTTACATTTAGTACCTATATTGCCCACATTATCATTTTTGAAAACATTGGTTTAATTTTATTGAAATTAATTTAAGATTTAGGGGCCTGGTGCCGATGAGTTTTAAATACAAAAACATGCCCATAGGAAAAACTCGCGCCTCACAGAATAGTCAGATTTCAATTGTTTTTTTTTTTATTTGAAAGATAAAGACCACTTACAGGGCGGATTGAAGTCTGATTTTTAAAATTTAAATTACAGTAGTGGTAATAAACATATTAATTATTCAAAATTTTGAAATTTTTAAAAGTACTTATTTTTCTTTATTTAAAAAAAAAAAAAAAAAATAGAATTCAATCTGCCCTGTAAGAAGTTTTCCTCTTTCAAATAAGAAAAAAACAAATTTTAATCGGACTATTCTGTGAGGTGTGAGAGTTTTTCCAGTAGAGATGGTTTTGCCATAAAAATTATGATTGTACGATAAACTCATTTACTTGTGCGTGCGTGTTTTATTTTGGTTATATATTAAAATGGGAAACACACACTAATTATTATTTATATACTAACACAACAACATCGAATCGACCACCGCCGATCACTATGTTAAGAAATTGTCTGAATTTTACTCCTAAATAAATAGTCGGCACCGGGACCCTTAATGGTTAACTTTACAACTTACATACTAAGTATATCAAGTTCTATAAATAAATGGTAGGCTATTAGGTATTGTCATCAAAAGTTAACCATACTGTATTTTTTAGTGTTCTGAACTAATCTTTGCACATTTTTTATGCCAAGAAATATGTATAATAGGATCAGAGACAATGTTGAGAACTAATACAAGGGTGGGTATGAACATCTGGTCATAGGGATTATTGGACTAATATTTATTTTTTGAGCCTGCAACTAAAGTCATAAACTATAATGCATGTTTATAAGGCATTAATGGTGTTAATATGAAAACATAATAAATGACGTGTTATTAATGTATGGAGTTTAGGAAATGCATGAGGTAAAAATATTTTTGATTGATTGTATACATTGATTGGGTGTGTTACAATTAAAATTAAGGAGGTCCTTTTGCACCTATTGTAATTATCTATCGGGAGGAAAATATGTTAGACTAATAATTACCGAATTTTATGTATATAATTATTTCATCACTTTGGAATTAGCTTATTTTGTCATTATGATCTTGTAACTAGTAAAATTTAGTGAAATTACACTAAAATCGAGTATAGAGAGATATTATTAAGTTTGATTTTTAATTTTAAACTAAAATTAGCAGCAATTGTCGGGTTATTACATTTTAAATTAATGTAATAACTGTATTTTCACTGCTAAAATTAATATTAATGTTAATGTTTTTTTATTATATAAAATTATTTTAATTTGGATATTGAAATTAACATTAGTACAAATTTTGTACTTTTAGTATAGTGAAATATATTTAATTAGTTATAAGAAAAATTTGAAGTATAAAATTTATTGAGTGTTATATTTGTACTTGCATAATATGATTTGATATTTAAATAATTATTGATTACTATAATTAATAAAATTTAAGTCATCTTCGGAATTGTTTCTTTTGGATACAGTAATTAATTTAATTTCAATTTACAATAAATAGCTAGCATCCATCACCTAAATTGATAATTAAAGACGTAAATAACATTGGATCTGTACTTAATTTAAATAATTAGTATTTTGTTTAATCATTTTATTATTTATATTTAACATTTATAGGGAAGAAAATATCATATCTGTTTGGAACAATGGTAAAGGTATACCTGTGGTTGAACACAAAGATGAAAAAATGTATGTTCCTACAATGATTTTTGGACATCTTTTAACTAGTTCAAATTATAATGACGAAGAAGCTAAAGTAACAGGTGGAAGAAATGGGTTTGGTGCGAAGCTTTGTAATATTTTCAGCAATAAATTTACTGTTGAGACTGCCAGCCGTGAATATCATAAAGCATTTAAACAGGTATTTTTATTACAAATGTTTTGAAACAAATTTATATTAATTAATTTTTAAAATATTTTAGACGTGGGCAAATAATATGGCAAAATCCTCAGATCCCGCTGTTAAAGAAGTAAAAACAGGAGATTATACTAAAGTAACATTTAGTCCTGACTTATCAAAGTTTCGTATGACAAATCTTGATAAAGATATTATTGATTTAATGTCACGGCGTGCATATGATGTTGCAGCATCTACTCGTGGCGTAAAAGTATACTTAAATGGAAAACTGCTTCCAGTGAGTTAAATATTAATATAAATTCATGTTAAAAAACTATGTATTCAAATTACTTTGTAATAGCCATTGGAAATTTTTAATTAATAAAATTAATACTACAATTGTTAATATTATGCTTATCAATTTAGTTTTTATACTTATTCTTTTTTTACTATCATACCAATATTCAATCGTAAGATTTTTTAAATACTTGTATATAATGTAAAATAAAATAAATTTTATAAAAATTAGATATAAACTGCATTTAGAAAATATTAATTGTTTGAAATATATATGTGTATTTATGTATTGAAATTTGCAGATTAAAAATTTTCAAGATTATGTTAATTTGTATATTAAAGGAAAGGAAGATGATATAGGAAATCCTTTAAAGGTAGTATATGAAAATGCAGGACAACGTTGGGAAGTTGCGGTCACTATGTCAGATAGTGGTTTTAAACAAGTGTCATTTGTTAATAGTATAGCTACCACCAAAGTAAATATAATTCAATAATGTGTAATTAATTAATTTTTGTATTTATGAAATAAAATTATTGTAGGGTGGTAGGCATGTGGATTACGTTACTGATATGATTGTGAAACAACTAGTGGACATTGTAAAAAAACGTAACAAAGGTGGTATGGATTTAAAGAATCATCAAGTAAAAAATCATCTTTGGGTATTTGTCAATTGCCTTATTGTTAATCCTACCTTTGATTCTCAAACAAAAGAACATATGACATTACAAGTAAAAAGTTTTGGATCAAAATGTTCTTTGAGTGAAAAGTTTATCACTTCTGTAAGTTAAACTATTCAACATTAAATTTTAAATGCTAATGGTATATATTTTATATTTTAGGTATCTAAATGTGGTATTGTAGAAGCAATTTTGACTTGGGCCAAATTTAAAGCTCAAACTCAACTACAAAAACAAAGTGGTAAAAAACATAGTAAACTTAAAGGAGTACCAAAATTAGAAGATGCCAATGATGCTGGTACAAAACATTCTATAGACTGTACATTGATATTAACAGAAGGAGATTCAGCTAAATCACTGGCAGTTTCTGGGCTTGGTGTTGTTGGGCGTGATAAATATGGAGTTTTCCCACTTAGAGGTAAATTGTTGAACGTTCGTGAAGCTACTCATAAACAAGTAAGTTTTCTTATTTTTATTTATTTATTTAAAATATAATAAATAATTTATTAATTAATTAGATTATGGATAATGCAGAAATTAACAATATTGTAAAAATAGTCGGATTACAATACAAAAAGAAGTACGAAACAATGGAAGATTTAAAAACATTAAGATATGGAAGATTAATGATAATGACTGATCAGGATCAGGTAAAATAAAATAATATAAATTTGAAATTAATGTACAAAATATCTTACAGTTAATAACAGTTTAATATTTCATTTTTCATAAATACTAAATTACAATAATTGGCTAGTATTCTGTATCTTGTAACTTATGTGTTGTAATATCAGTATGTTCATATATTATGTGAGTAACGTTGCTGCAACATTTTTATGAACACTAGCTTGTTATAAAGTTGCGGCAATCATGATTTATTAAGCCGGAGGTACATTGTCATTTTGATATAAATTAATATTTCGGTGTAAATATTCTTGTGTTCATATTTGTCATTTACTTAGTGTTCTAGTGTGTTATAATGTTACATGGGTATTTGCTGGAATATTTTACTTACCCTTAATCTATTGGGTCTATCCAGACTATTCATTGGGATATACATCTAGTTCATGAACACACTAGAACACCAATGTAACTAAATATTTCTTGATATTCTTCAATTTAACCAACAAATATTTTGTTATGTAGTGTATACAAAATAGAAAAGGTTAGGTCCTTGGCAGTGATGTGTTATCGTTGATTACGGTCAAACGTTTTCCCTTCCATTTCTATAGCTCGATTAGCGTTCGATTTTTGTAGCGCTGTGGTGTACCAGTGATATGCCTTATAGGTGTACTATTTGTTTCATTTTACTGCTGGCTGTCTGTTTTGCATATTCTGTCTGCATAACATTTTAAATTATGTTTACAAGTTCATTGTCGACATTAGAATGATGCGATGCTCCCGCAGATTGTGGTACTCGGGCAAAAGCAAGAAAAGCCCATGCGTAGAAGTTGGCCGCCAAGGTCTTTTTTTATTTATAATATATTATAGTAAGATAATCTATTATAATAATCTAACATAATAGAGTAGAGATGGGCAAGTCAAAAATGCTAGAGGGCCAATTTTTAAAACTAAACTTTTGCAGGCTACGACATACATGTATTATTATATAAATATTTTTATTTCTGAATTTAACAAAGTTTTTCATGGATTGAAATGTTATATCCTTAGAGTATGTATATATTGACATTTTTTCTATGTGTAGATATAATTTTATTTTTATTATTTTTATGAGTACACTGAAATTAGAAATTTTATAATAATAAAAAGTTGTGTATATTATTAAGAAATATATTTAAAATTCCTTCTTAAATTGTACAAATATGCTTAAGTATTTTATTTAAATGATTTGTAATACATTTTTTCTACTAGACTTTAATAATTAAAAAAAAGTACATTCCAAATAAAAATAGTACATGGACCAACAGTTGTTCATCAATATATTCACCGTTGGAAGTAAACTTAGCGGCCGACTTCTGTGCATTGACACCCAATGCCGATTGTGCTAGACGCACATGCTCGTGCAGCACCATTGACGAGAGCATTGCATTAGTTGCATATTGACCATTAACATATACACATAATTTATAATACATTGTTATTTAGAAATGCAATACCTAACCAAACTTTTAAATTCAAATACAACAGCCTTAATACACACTAACCATACATGCATAAAACATGCACATGGCGATCAGTATATAGTACTAACAAGTAATTGAATGTAGTGATAGAAACGGTTGGGCGTAATCTGACCTACGTCAACGAAAACTGAGCACCACCGAGGTTACTTTTAATAGAGAATAGAGTATAGACTACTAGAGCATTGATACACATTGATTACTACAGTTATGTTGCTATGTTACATTACACTAAAATGTTCAAATATGTTGCTGTCTTTAGGTGTAGATCACGAACTAAGATAATAGTCTATAGATAGTAGATAATTGTCTGTTTCAATTAAAATATGTGAATTATCTATTATCCTAATATCGCTTGTTTTTATTTTTGTAGTAAATATTTTAATTTATAAAAATAGTATTTAATGATTTTGAGTATTAATTGTTTTATTTAATGTTTATGTAATAATAATATAGTTATGTTTTATTTTTAGGATGGGTCACATATTAAAGGATTAATAATAAATTTTATTCATCATAATTGGCCATCGTTGTTAAAATTACCATTTTTAGAAGAGTTTATTACACCTATTGTAAAAGCTTCAAAGGGTAAAGAAGAAATATCATTTTATTCATTACCTGAATTTGATGAATGGAAAGATGCTACAAGAAACTGGAATAAATACAAAATAAAGTACTACAAAGGTTTGGGTACATCTACTTCAAAGGAAGCTAAAGAATATTTTCAAAATATGAAACGGCATAGAATATTGTTTAAATATGAAAGTACTAATGATGATGAACACATTGAAATGGTAATTGATATATATTAATTAAAATTGTTTTTGAATATTAATATATTTTTATTCTAAATATAATTTTTAGGCATTCAGCAAAAAGAAAATAGATGAGCGTAAAGAATGGTTAACTAATTGGATGATTGAAAGTAAAAGACGTAAAGAAGCAGGAATAGCTGAAGATTATTTATACGAAAAGAATACAAGGACTGTTACATATAAAGATTTTGTAAATAAAGAATTAGTATTATTCAGCAACATGGATAACGAACGGTCTATTGCATCTTCAGTTGATGGATTGAAACCAGGATCTAGAAAAGTATTAATTAATTATTTTATATTTGTATTTATTTTATATCTTTTTTTGTATCTTTTTATAGGTTTTATTTACTTGTCTCAAAAGGAATGATAAACGTGAAATCAAAGTTGCCCAATTGGCTGGTTCCGTTGCTGAACATTCAGCATATCACCATGGTGAAGCGTCTTTAATGTCTACTATTATTAACTTAGCACAAAATTATGTTGGAAGTAATAACATTAATTTATTACAACCCATTGGTCAATTTGGTACTAGACTTCAAGGTGGTAAAGATGCAGCTAGTCCTAGATATATTTTTACATTGCTTAGGTAATTTTCAAGTATAAATTTATATTAAACTTCAAAATTATTGTTTAATTGTCCTTATATAATTATAGCCCTTTGACTCGATTGATATTTCATCCTCATGATGATCCATTGTTAACATATAATCGTGAGGATAATCAAAAAATTGAACCAATCTGGTATATACCTATAATTCCAATGATTTTGGTGAATGGTGCTGATGGTATTGGAACAGGATGGATGACCAAAATTCCCAATCATAATCCAAGAGAGATTATTGATAACATAAAACGACTTATACATGGAGAAGAAATACTTCCTATGGTAATTTAAATAGTTTTTTTGTTGATTTCATATAGATAATAAGAATAACTATTTTTATTGTAGAAACCTTGGTATAAAAATTATAAAGGACATATTGAACAAATTTCTGACCAAAAATTCATTAGTAATGGTGAAGTAGGTATAATTGGACATGACAAAGTAGAAATTACCGAACTTCCTGTGGGAGTTTGGACTCAAAATTATAAGGAAAATGTATTGGAAGCTATGTTAAGTGATAGTGATAAATCACCTGCAGTTATTACGTAAGTATATAATATCGATGGGCGACTATTTATTACCTTGTATCTCAAAAAAGTAAAATGTTCAGGAGACACTAAAACATCAATGTTTTACTGATAAGTGATTATCACTATTTAGTCTCTACCCTCTTTGAAAATAATAATTTATAAGACATTATTTTTTCCTGCTTTTTTTGATGTAAAAATCGCAAAATTGATTTTTTTTTTTTATACGACGATACAAGCCCATCGACGATAAACTACCTTATATTTTATCAAGATCATTATAATATTACTTTCATTTTATTATATATTTATAGTGATTATAAGGAATATAATACTGATACTACTATAAAATTTGTTGTGTCTATGAATCCACAAAAACTTCAACAGGCAGAAAATGAAGGTGTTCATAAGTTTTTCAAGCTACATTCATCTATTGGTTTAACTTCCATGGTAATTTATTTTAAATCACTTGATTTTTAAACATTTTAAAAATATACATTGTTATCTTTAGTGTGGATTTGACAAAGATGGTGTTTTAAAGAAATATGACGCTACTATGCAAATTATGCATGAATTTTATGCACTTCGATTAGACTTTTATCGTAAGCGTAAAGAGTATTTAGAAGGAATGTTGGGCGCTGAAGCAGCAAAACTTACTAATCAAGCTAGGTAAGTTGGAAAAAGTAATAAAGTTCTGTATAATTATTTATTTACAATTTGAAAAAAATGAACTGATACTGGTCTGGTTTGGAAAGGTTACACAAATGTTGTAATTTGATTAAAATTTGAATGCAATAACAAATCATTCTCTACCAAAACCACAAGTTTTTCGGTTAGGCGAAGAATAGTTTTATCAAATAACACAAAAAACGGTATTTTCTATTGAAACATAAAACAGTAGAAGAGGAAATTGAAATATATAATCATAAAAGACGATCTGATACTCCTGCCGCAGGAGCATTATTTCGGGTAGTAAAAGTGTCTTCATACTTAAAAAAAAAAAAAAACAAAAAAAAATATAATATTTATAATTATAATTTAAATGCAATGTTAAGCCATTGCATTTGAAAAACGATTCTGAGTGTAGTTCAGTCAGATAATGTAGGTATTGATTAATATATTGCCGTTTTTTCGTTGTTTTTTCTAACGCATAGGATCAATTTTGAGAAATTCGAAAAATGACCTAAATAATGTATCAAGAACATCAACTTTCCTACCGGAAAATATGTTATTCGTGAAAGTCGGACCATTATTTTGGGTAGTACAAGTGTCTTCAGTGTTCAGTCATAAAAACAAAAAAATAAAAATATCAATTTTAAACAGCTATAAAAAAAAAATTGAGACCATGGATTTTTCTAATATTTTGATATGATGATTCAGACATAGAAAGAAAAAAGCAAAAAAAAAAACGCAAAAAGAAAACTAAACAGCGGTCAACACCGAGATAGCGTTCGGGAATGTTTCGCCGATTACACCACACACGTCTCCCATAGAGCCATGTTTTTGTGAATGCCGTTTTTTCGTCATTTTTTTCATAATATTTTCGTTTAAAATAAAAATATCAACTTTAAACGGCTATAAAAAAAAATTGAGACTAGGGATTTTTCTAATATTTTGAATTAATGTTAAGTAATATATAAATATACTTAAGTAAAATTTTCAGACCTTAATACCAAATATTGCTAATTTTATCAAACATTATATACAAAAAAACGAGAATTTTACGAAATATTCAAAGTCCTATATTTTGTAGAAAAATGAATGTAACGGTTCCAAAATGTTATCACATATACATAGTACCTATATGAACTCCCTATATCCTATATGATCATGAAATATTGAAATCGAATTCGTCAAAATTTGAAAAATGCCGTTTTTTCGTCATTTTTTGGTAGTTTTTTCTACCGCTTAGGGTCAATTTTGAGAAACATATGCTATTCGTGATAATCGGAGCATTATTTCGGGTAGTAAAAGTGTCTTCATACTTAAAAAAGAAGAAAAAAAAAGACACACATCATTGTAAAACCAATACAAAAAAATCTAAAAAAAATGTTTGTAATATCAAAAACAGGTTAAAATGATAAAAAAAAAAAAGATTTTTTATTAAATTATAATTAATAAATTCATAATCTTTATTATAATTGTATTTAAAATTATGTAAATACATTATGGATGATACGTAATCTTCCGTCTGTGTAATAGATGGCGCACACTGTGTGCCAGCCATTGAGTAGACACAATGCATTTTAAATTATGTATACACTTTAGTTGTCAATATTGGAATAAACAACACTCGTGTAAAAGTTGTAGCATATAGTACAAAAGTAGATCGACATTATGCCCATACGCAGAAGTCAGCCGTCAACTACCACTCTTATTCTAAACAGAGTATTAAATCCCTTTTATTTTTTTAGAAGAAGTGGTTATTTTTAATGTGCATAATTGCATATATCTATAAAATTATACGTTATATGTTGTGATTTGCTAATTGTTGAATTATAATTATGGACTTGTATGTATGTCCGTAATTATAATGCACCTATTGATTGTGATTTGTTATTGCAGTTATTTTGATCTCTAGTATAAAAAATAATATTTCTTGATTTCTGGAGTAAAAAGTTGTGTTAGTTTTATGATAAAAATAATTTTAAATGTTTCAATAAAAATAATTTTAAATGTTTCAATAAAAATTTTAATTACGAGTCTGTTAAAATAATTATTCAATAAATTATATCAAATGGTAATTAATAATTATTGTTCTTTCTTAATTTTTTCTATAAATATTCCTACAACAAAAATTATTAAAAATACTTTCCAAGAAGTATGATCTAAATTAATATTTTTCTGATTTGTATGTTCTCCTGTCACAAGTATATTATAAATAAAAGTCCATGATTTGTGGTTGTAATAAATTATATAAAACAAATAATATTTCAATATTTCTTTTATATTATTTAAGGTTTATTGTGGAAAAATGTGATGGAAACTTAAAAATTGAGAATCGCAAGAAAATGGAAATGATAAATGAATTAGTAAAGCGGGGATATAACAGTGATCCAGTGAAAGCTTGGAAATTGCTTCAAGATAGAGAATCAGTGTTGGTAAGTAATAAATATGTTTTATTTATGTATATTTATTATTAATTATGTTTTTTGCTCATAGCTTGATGAAGCTGCTGAAGCTCAAGCAACTGCTGATGAAACTGAAGAAGATGAAACAGCTCCAACATCGGCTAGTACCTCAACTAAAGATGATTTGGACTATGATTATTTACTTGGCATGTCTTTCTGGCATTTAACATTAGAGAAAAAAAATGAATTACTTAGAAAGAAAGAAGAAAAATGTACAGAATTAGACATTTTACAGAAAAAAACTCCATCTGATTTATGGCTAGAAGATTTAAATGCATTATTGGAAAAAGTGATTACATTTTTTTATTAATTTTAATTGAAATATATTTTATATGTAATTTAAAGGCTTTAATGGTCATCTACTTTAAATGTTTTAATATATTTTAAAAAAAAATTAATTAAGTCAAAATTAAAAATTTGTCCAGTTTATGTTCAAAATTGATTAAATATTTATATTTTTTAGTTAGATGAAGTTGAAAAAAAGGAAAGATTGGATGAATTAGGTGATGAAGGAAAAACAAAAGCTACTAAGGTTAAGAGTGGTAAATTAGCTTTAGGCAATAAAAAAAAAATAAATGTAGCAGAAGACTCTTTACCATCACCTGCAGCAAGACGTATTATTCCTAAAATTGATGCTGAAATGTTGAAGAAAGAAGAAAAAATATTAGCTGCAAAAGAAAATAAAGGGAAACGCGCAGAGAAAAAGGTATTAAAATGATATATGTTGAAATGTAATTAATTGATTAACTTCTGTAATCTTTGGTATAGTTTATACTTATATGCTATTTATAATGCAAATTTGGGAATTTTGTATAATTAATGATATTATAAATTTAAAACTACATAGTAACTATCAATTTAATATGAGAATCAATTTTATTTTATTTTTATTTTAACATGTATTTAGTTGTTTTCCCTACCCTATAAAAAGTATTAGAAAATTTGATACCTATTTTCAAATTACTTTATTCAATAAG
>JAIUCT010000010.1:198196-224876 GCA_021307375.1 Tetraneura akinire
CAATAAGGTACCTAAATAATTTACCAACTAGGTTTATATATTATTAAGGAATCTTGGTGACAAATACTTTTTGTCTACTGCATCAGTTCACTTTAGGGTAACTTACCACTTGAATTCTTTAGAATTTAAATATGTTTGTTATAATTTATTTTGATGGGTAATTCAGTTGGCTTATTTTAATTTATTTGTGCACAGAGATTTCTATAAACCAATATTATTATTCTAAGACCGTGCACACGTTGCATGCGTTTCTGTATTCATGCAAAGTTGTACGTACACGCACAAATGATCTCGACGTACTAAATATTATGTGAGCATATAGACTGGATGCAAATTCTTTGTACGTGTATATAATTAAAAACAATCGGATTTTATAAACATTTGTACGTCGATAAAATGTTGAAAGTAGTAATATCACCAGAACATCTACTGTTTTACAGATAATAATTTATTCAGTATAATTTCTTTTAATTTGTACAACCTGTGTTGGTATATTGTACAATACAAATTTGTATCCAATGTGCGCGCGGTCTAAAAGTTTAATTTTGTCTATGATAAATTATATAATTAAATAAATTTTTGTAGATTGTGTACATATTATATAATATATAATATATTATATATTGATATATAAATTAATGAATTGACACATTTGACTGAATTTACTATTCTATTATGTTATTAATTGCTATTATTTAATTGTAATATTTTAAATAAATATAGAAAAAAGGTGAAGGTGAAGGCGGTGAAGACGAAATAAAAAAAGAAAAAAAAGAAAAAAAGACAGCTGCTAAAAAGAAAACTGATGGCTTAAAACAAACCAAATTAAATTTTAATAAAAAAGATGATGATGACGATGATGTTAGTGGTGGTAACTTATCAGATTCTCCTCCACCACCTCCAAGAACTGTTTCAAAACGACAAGCTGGTATTTAAAATAAATATTTATGTTACTATAAACTTTATATATTTTTAATATAATATTATATTATTATATTCATGTTTTTAAATAGCTGCAAATATATCATTTAAATATGATAGTAATGACGAAGATGATCCGATGAATAATTCTGATCAAAGTATTAATAGTTTAAGAATTTCTCCTATACGTACAGAATTTTCTGATAAGTAAGATATATTACTATGAAATTTATTTATATACATATTTTCAAATTCTAAAGACTTACAGTTTAATAATAAATTAGTCATTTAATATGGTATTACAATGTAGTAATATCCATAATGTTTTGAATTATTTATTTTAGCAGCAGTTTATCTGAAAATTGGTTATTAAAAAAAAAAATTAATGTTTCTGAGATATATATATATATTTATAATATTATATATTGTATATTTATTATTATAGGGATATGTCAGATGATGAATTTGTACCACAAAAAAAAAAAGAATCTCCCAAGAAAGCTACTAAAAAAGCCACTGTTACTAAAAAAACAACAAAAGTTAGTAATAATGGCGAGCCTTCAACTAAACGTCCTGCCAAAAAAGCAGTAGTTAAAAAGAAACCTGAGGTAGAAATAATAGATCTTAGTGATGATGAAGATATACCCGTTTCTAAACCAAGAATACCAAGAGGTACAGTTACTAAAACTAAACGTAAATACAGCTCTTCAGATTCAGACGATTTATTTAAAACTGCAACAAGTAATAGTATGTTAATTTACTTATTATTTTAATATTTTTATTTATTTATCAAAATATTTATAAGCACTTTTTTTCTTAAGAGAAATCTCAAAAATCTTTTGATGACCTTTTTGGGGATACTGAAACTAAAAAATCTGCCAAGTCGGATGATACAGATGATGATTTTGAAGTGCCAGATGATTCAGATGATGATTTCGAAATTCCACAACCGAGTATGTCATTAAATTATTTAATTTTCATATTAACATAAATTCTGTTCTATATTGCCAAAATAAGTTATTTTTAATTGTGTAATTAATTTTGTTTTGGTTTGATTAATTTGATCCAAGGAAATATGTAGAAAATGTTTAATTCATAAAAACTTCAAATATGCATATTCATGTGTAATATAATCCTTGATACATTAATTAACCACTGAAAAATAAATGATACATGTATAGATCAATATATATTTTTATTATTTAGTATTACCAATTTATAATATATAAATATCTTTTGATGTAAAATTTATCCAATGATTTACTTACTAATGTTTATTTAAAAAAAAAAAATGAATTATTTGTGAATTTGTTATATTATTCCGTTACAATTATTGTATTTCATCAATTACTAATTTTGATCTATTTAATTCATTTTCATAATTTTGTAATTCCTTTATTTCCTTGGCCAAATTTATATTTTCTTGTTTTGTTTTCTGAATTTGAGTGACTATATCATTGTGTTTGGCTCTAAGTGTTTTAAGTTCTTCTTTTTCATGTATGGTATCTGTCATATGAGTACGAATGTAATCCAATGGGTCTGTTGGTTTAATTTCCAATTTATAAATATTTGTTATTACATTGGTTAAAGTTTCAATGACACCGAAGTCATTTAAATATTTCCTGAAGCTTTCACGTTTACTGCTATTTAAAAAATCATCTTCTTTATTAGACATTTTTAAATAATTCAACTTTAAATTGCAACTTAGTGTTAAATGTATTTTTTTTTTTTAAATATTTATTATTGTTGCTAAGGATTTATATTTGTGTTAATTATTGTGTTTATATATAATGGCTTTATTAATAAACATTTTGTTTCTTAGAAACCAAAAAGAAGACTTCTGGAAATTCTTCAAGAAAACCACCAGTTAAAAAAACCAAATCTATTCAATCTTTTCAATTATCTTCTGACTAGAACTATAGTGTACTTATAATAATGGTTTGGTTATAATTACAATTAAGACTCAACTTAAAACCTAATTTAACTCTAATGTATTTTTTTTTTTTTTACTATTTTTAATTTTTTCCTGTAATTTTGTCACTTGATGAGGTAACACATGTAGGTTTGTATAACTATGTTTAGTGTTTAAGTGCATTTATTATTTAAAGATTGTAAGAAACATTTATGTATAGTTACTTTTTTTAAAAAAGGTGTACATTTTTTTAAATATTTTTTACTATTTAATTTTTTTTTGTATAGAACATAATTTTTAATACATCAATTAATAAAATATATTTTCACTTTAATAAGCAGTGTTAATATAAATTACTCGTTAGAATGAAATATTTCTTTAATGTTCATCAATTTTTACCTATTTTGTATTATATTATAATGTATTATTAATTGAATAATAAAAACAAATACTTTTTATAAATTTTTAATAAAATATTTATAACACTTGAAATGTTTACAGGATAGAGTGTGATATTGAAATTAAAACATACATTTTCCTGATATTTTTAACTAGTTGCACAGTTTTTGTAAAAATTAGGCTTTAAATGAAGCGTTATTTTAATTTTAATATGTAGAGTTGTAAACAATGTTATAATTACATAATTACAATTATTACTTTTAATATAAATTTAAAAAATAAAATGAATTATTCATTACCTAATTGAATATTAAGAGACTTAGTAACACTTTAAATATAATATATATGAATATAGAACATTTTAAGTTTAAAAAATTAATTACTTCTATTATGTTTGTATAAACAATAATCATCTAAATTTTTAAGGTTTAAAAAACCAAAATATTTACATTGTACACAGATTTTTTTAGTGTTTTGTAAAACTATAGTCGTATTATTGACTGTAAAATGTAATATTCATACAACACATTTTTTTATTTTATTATTACAATGTTATATACATTCTGTTGTATGGAGTTAGTTATGATGTTTTAGTATCTGTGCCCGTGCATGTGTCTGTCTGATTGTTTGCCAATTGAAAACCGATCACTGTATTCGTCATGATCTGAATGGCGATGTACAGTCTGTGGTGGGTACTTCTCTGTCTTGTAATGAATTTCTGGTGTGGCGCCAAAGCTCTTTTGCCAGTGATGCGTCCAATAATGGTTTTGCATGGCTACCTCCTTGGGGGTCTTGGCGTCACGGCACACGGTTACACAGTAGATCAGGCTGCCCATGAGGGTCAAGAAGCCGAATATGAGGAATATAATGCCCAGCACCCTGTCACAATGGTAAAATAAAATTATTAATAGAAAATTATTTTCGGAGCTTTTTAGATTTTGAGCGAAATGAAGAATGTATTGGTATTACAATGGTGTGTGTCTTTTTCTTTTTTTTTTTGTAAGTAAGACACTACCCGAAATAATGCTCCGATTATTAATATGTCGACTAATATTATTTGTTGAATTGTAAATACATAATGTAATAAAAAATAGTAATTAATTGGTCGGAAACAAAATAACACATCTAACGATATAAATTACATTTATTCTAAAACAAATCATCGGCTGTATGTTTTTGACAATTTGAATCAAGATATAACATATTATAATGGATACCAGGTAGGTACCTATTTAATTTGATATTTCACGAACTGATTATAATTTTGTATGGTTTATAAATCCTAGTGATGAGAAATAGCTGATGAACCTATTGATGGATGGGAAGACCTATATTTTACTCATATATACTCTACTATTGTACTATATAATGTTATGGACAAAACTAGAAATGACCAAGACGCGTGAGCAAAACTCGTAATAAAAAAGAACAGCTGATACTCCTGCCGCATGGGATAGAGGTGTGCAAATCAATTTTAATTAGAATTTGAATGCAATGATAAAACCGTTGTATTTGAAAAAACGATTTTGAGCGAAGTTCAGTCAGATAACGTAGGTATTTTTAAAATTTTGACATTTTTTATTGCAAAATTTTATCACACATATAGTAGGTACATAAATGAACACCCTATACTATTTTCAAGTCTCTAAGTTCTATATAAATGCTCATAAAATCTCTTGTCACCTATATGATTATATCTGAAGCTGAAGGAACTTCGATCAAAATAGTTTTTCCGAATGCAATGGTTTATCATTGCATTCAAATTCTAATTAAAATTAAACATTATGATTTGCACACCTGTATCCCATGCAGCAGGAGTATCACTCTTCTTTTTGATAATATAAAAAATAACCGTAAATGTAATAAAAAATAATTCACAATTAATTGGAACTGAGTTAAGTAAAATGTATTTCAGCTTAAATTAAATTTTCAAAATTTTTAAGAAATATTTGTCAATTTTATTTAACATCATTGAAAATATTTTAATATAGGTAATTAGAAAAATCCATCATATAAATAATTTAAATATTGATTTTACTGAAATTTTAACTTAAAACAGATATAAAAAAAAAATTTCTAATATTTTAGTATGATGTTATGTGATATGTACCTAAGCAAACTTCAGTAAAATTTTGAGACCTTAATACCAAAAATTGCCAATTTTATCAAACATTACATATACGTAAAAACGAGAATTTTACGAAATATTCAAAGTCCTTTATTTTGTAGAAAAATTAACCAAACGGTTCAAAAATTTTACCTACCACATATATATAGTAGCTATGTTAACACCCAAAAATTGCCCGAGTTATCGTGAAATATTGAAATCGAATTAGTCGAAATTTCATTTTTAGTGAAAAATGCCGTTTATTCGTCACTTTTTCGTCGTTTTTTCTACCGCTTAGGTTTAGGGTCAATTTTGAGAAATTCGAAAAATGATCTAAATAAAGTAGGTACCAACTAGATCCACTATCCAACCGGAAATATATGCTATTTCTTGAAAATCGGAGCATTATTTCGGTTAATAAAAGTGTTTTCAGACATAAAAAAAAAGACACACATCATTGTAAAACCAATACATTCTTCGCTTCGCTCAGAATCTAAAACTAAGAAAAAATTATTATTTAATTTTACAATAGTATAAAATTTAAAATCATACAAAATATTATTTAAAAATCATGAGTATAAAAATGAGAATAAAAATTGTTTATTTATTTTTTAAATTATTTATTATTATTTCATTTCCCTAGGTGTCATAATTTTTGTAATTCTTATTGTTTTTAATACATTGACATTAATATTTGAGTAATAAACTCAAGTGTAAACAAAATCATATTTTATGTGATTCAGTTTGAACAGTCTTACCACACGAACAGGGGTTCAAAGAATTGTATGACGATGACGAAACCCAAAGTGACCAATATGAGTCCGAGGTTGAGCAACAGCATCAAACAGCACATGCCTTTGGTGTTCGGACAGAACGGATTCGGTGCCGACATCGTTTCGATGGTGACTCCCGGTTTGCGAGTTATCTTAGACTTGACCGTCGACACTTCGGACGGGGCGAGTCCGTTACTACGGTACGAGTAGTGACTGGGCGCCGGTCCCCTGCTCCTGTTGCTCCTGCTCGTGTAATGAGATCCTCGGCTGGAACAAAATGAAAATATAATACAGAGTTCAGAGTAAATTCTCGCACAAACCGTGACGCGCGAAAAATAAAATAATACCCATAGGTATAGTGTCCTGCTACACGATGGATTTAAATATTGGTATTTTATATTTTATGTTTTTTTTTTTCGTCTGTAAATCATTCGTTTGTTTTCGCGCTGCAGATATAGCCAAATCTTTCTCACCTCATCTCGGACGGCGGCCTGTACGCGGCACTGGTCACGTACACGTCCGAATCGTGGTGGCTGGCCGCCGACCTGGCCCGGGAGCTGCTGGACGGCCTTTCCAAACTTCGCGACCGCCTAGATCTGGGCGTCCGGTGACCGCGTGATGACGGTCTGTCCGTGGTAACCGTGTACTCGGACAACGTTCTTTGGCTGTCTTCGCCTGCGCTTGCACATTATATATAATAATTAAGTGAATTAAATAATATTCTATATGACTAAATTGACGTTTTTTTTCTAGTATTATTTATTCAGGGCCGGATTGGCACTAAGATGCTCAAGAAATACAACCACTAACATAAAAAAAAACTACATCAATTAAATATATAGGTACACGATTACACACAAAACTGTTAGGGTCATTTTCGACTTTTTCACCATTTCCTCGATATCATCTATGTCGAATGAAAACGAAACCTTTATGTTTGGAAGGACCCTGGACCACCGACGTTTACTCGGTAGTTCGCCTAACCAATCCGATCCTGTATTTATACTTTTCAACGAATAGTATTTTTAATATTATCAGCACATTGATGTTGTGTTTACCGTCGGTGGAATATCCTCTGTAGGGCAACATTTCGGACGATCTATGATGGTGTTTGTTTCCGCCGGGTGTGGCCACGTAGTGATGTTTGCTGATACGTTTCACCATTTTGTCGTCGTGTCAACAAGACAAACGTTTCAAGACGCGGTCGACCTTAAACAAAACCGCGTCGATTTAATTAAAATATTATTGTTAACAAGGTTGCGGTAGGTATATAAACAAAGATATCCAAGTATGGATGTCCTATTATATTGGCTGTTGCTATATAATATAACACGTTATAGATTATAATAATTTATAACCTTATATAATAATAATATACCTAACTCATATTATCAAAAATAAATATAATAATTAATATAGATATACAGTTTGTAATTTGTTTGGGCGACTATAATATATGGAACTATTGTCATTCGTGTTCGCGTTGAAATTATTTTCTTCGAGTAGGTATATTATACATATGCTGTTTTTTGTTTTTGCGAATAAAATATTAATTTTTTTTCACAGACCGTCGTCGTCGCGACTATCGGGAAGACTCGTTTCGCCATCGTTTTCTACGACTAATGGTTGCGCGTTATTATACATAAAATATTATTATAATTTCCGTGCAAGTCACGCCCGCGACCAACGATCAATTTACGAGATTTAAATACACATTCCGAGTAAATAAGTATGTATAATTTTTTTTTTTCGTTATCCTCCGCCGCAATAATTGGCATAAAAATTATTATAAATGTTTTACGTTATAATAATAATATTATAATAATGTCGTTCAATCTGCGCTCTTTTCGTGGGGGGCTTACGTTAGGTATTATATTTATACATACGGACGTTTCGAATTCGAGAATCGTGGCGAAGAAACAGTCACGGTGAAAATCGCTCGAAAACGGGCGATAAAGACGCGTGAAAATCTATATCGGGATAACAATGTGCGCGAGGTGCTGTGTGGGCGCGACGGCGTGGGCGCAAAAAATAAAAATAAAAAAAAAAGAACCGTTTTCCATTCTTAACCAAATGTTATAATACGATACGATACGTGAAATCGGTATCGGGTTTTGTTTCGCCGTCGTGTGTTCATATCGCGTATGCGTTTGGCGTGTACGTAATTTAATAAAAATAATAATAATAATAATAATAATAATAATAATAAAAATAATAGGAAAAGGATTACAAAAAAAAAAAAAAAAAAAAAATACCGTTATGGGCGATAACGACGGACGCGTATAGTTTTCTATCGTGTTTCGTGATATAATTTATTTTATTTTATATTACGCGTTTCGCGTGTTAATTATTATCGTTTATTTATCATACGGCGAACGGTCGATTTTGGACACTTTTGCTTTGCTTGTATGACCTTGTATAACCACCTTAGGTCTTTTGTTATACCAGACTATTGCCTTTTCTAGCGGTGGAAGTGAAGCTTTTTAGACTATATTTATGATTTTATGAATTTGTTTTGGACACATAATATTATTTTTATAATATTCGAATGATAGGAACGACAGTAGTTGGTCAGTACTCCGGAGACCGTAACCGCGTTTATATTAATGTAATAATATTGCAATAATAATTTACAATCGTCGTATTATAAATTATTCAACGGTTTCGACGTGTTTTATTCGGATTATTATTGTTGTTGTTGTTTTTTTATTTACGCCATTATATTTTGGTGTATTGTATTCAAAATCCCGCGACCCGGTCGCGTATTACCGAAGGCTAACCGATTTGGGGAATAGTCGCCCGAAATCGGTTAGATAACGTAAGAACGTACGGTACTACATACTCTATACGATTGTGGACATTTTATATTTTCATCGTTATTTTTAACAAATAAAATTAATAATATTAGGTAATCATTATTTACTTTATTGTTTATTTATTTAAATATATTTTAAAATATTTTAAAAATGTCTCTTACCTATATAATTTTCCATAGTTTAATAATTATAAATCACAAATATATTAAATAAATTAAATATTAATTTAATAATATAAATATAAAAATATAATATAAATTATTAAAATAATTTAAGTACACAACATATAATAATCACGAAAATTCTTTTACTTCAATCAACAATACCTACCTACTAATGGATAGTTATATATTGTGAAATACCAACATGTAGTCAATAAAATGTAGCCACACTATTGTATTGTATAACATGATTAATAACTAATAATAGACTTTATCTCTACTCTAAAGTAGGTATATATCAATGGTTTTTACAAGTGTGCCTATATAGGTACTATATATCTATAGATTATACACGTTTGATATATTCTTAATCCTATTAAATGTCATCAGTATTTCGCAAAAGAAAAATATTAAACAAGCATTATTTTGTGTTATTAATATTTATGTATAAAATAAATGTATAAAAATTTATATTTATTTTAATTAAATAAATAAACAATAAAGTAAATAATGATTATCTAATATTATTAATTTTATTTGTTAAAAATAACGATGAAAATATAAAATGCCCACAATCGTATAGGGTATGTAGTACCGTACGTTCTTACGTTATCTAACCGATTTCGGTCGACTATGCCCCAAATCGGTTAGCCTTCGGTAATACGCGACCCGGTCCGAGTTCTCGCGACATTTACATAGGTAACGGAATCGCATCTCGCGTCAACAGACGCTGTAAAACGAGCGATGACGGCATTAAATTATTATACCGGTTAGGAATAAGACGTGCTATAAAAACGATATAATTATAATAATAATTAATAAAATACGCCAACATTTGTATAGATAATCGCGTAAAGTTAATAGATCAAAAGAAAAAATTCGTTTTGATTCGAGTTATTATAAAAATTTACATTAAAATAAATAAACGTCTCTACGGTCTAAAAGTATTCTAAATATTATATTAATTATAATTTATAAGTATATATATTTTCTAGTCAACTTATGTAGGTACCTATAATGATTTTTTTATTACATACAGGTATTTACATTTCACGTTAGTTTGGTTGTAGAAAAGAATAAATATAATAAGTCTATTTAATATTTTTTTTACCTAACCATAACGTGTCATCACACATAATTATAATATAAAAAATATAAATTTAAAAAATAAATAATTTAGGCGAATACATAATACATATTACAGTGACTATTTGTTTCTTTATTTTTTACACTATAATTACGTAAAAAATTGTTAAACACACTTTAACTGCAGTACTTAACGCTGTTAACGTAATATGCTGTTTTTAATTATAATTATTATTCAGCCAATCATACATTCATACTTCAAAGAGCGCGTCATTTTAGACGTTAAAATTTTATTATTCCGATTATTCAATTAGCCATTGTTTTTAAATTTGTATAATTAAATTATATTCTTTGAATATTTCGAAATGATTTATATAGTAATTGCGTACTTGTTTATATTAAATTTTGCAATATAAAACAATCGTTCATTTTTTAATTTTAAGTACACAAAACTTTTTAATTTTTATTGATTCATAAAAAATATATTTTTATATTTTACGCAATAATTATTTATATATACTCGTAAGTATAATATATAATATCAAATTAATTACTATAGAGTTATTTATGTTTTTTAAAAAAAAAATATTACTTTTTTATCCAAAATATTTCTATCTTGTATTTTAATGTTTAAATTTATTTAGTTTACTTTTACCTAAGAAAACTGGTTTATATTTTTTGGTTACACGCGTGATCATATAATATAATGGTAACATAATATTTTATAACCACGATAGAAAAATTTACCCAGTCGATGTTTTGTGTGTTGTACTGTTGTGTAATTGTATACATAAAAATAAAAAACTTTAATTTTAAGTATAATTTCAAAGTAAACACTCATTCTTCCTCAAAATTTTTAATACACCTATTATTAGTACTATTGCATTCATTGATAAACGACAATGAAATTTTAACATTATTCGATTTATCAGATTGGATTTTTTTAGTCATTATTTAATTACATATTAATATATTATTTTCATTCGCTGCTGATAACGATTGAAATATATATAATTGGAAAAATACGCTAATCAATTTTTATTAAAATTTTGTTATATAACGTCCATATAGTCGTAAAATTATTTTAAGACAGAATAAATAAGTATAACTATAATATTATATATTTTTTATTCTCATTATAGAATATAATATAGGTTAATCTTATTATATGCATATATAATACATGCATATTATTATACGTAAATATAATATAGTAGTCATATGGGTACTATAACTTCCAATTTTACGCGTTACGAGTCTATTCGCGTTATTATACACGTAATGAAAACACGTAGTTATAGTCACATTAAAGTATAGATATACATAACTCGTATATAATATAAATACGTTCCCATGTAATACACAATTAACTATCGTTTTATATAGGTACTCTATTTTTGTATTCGTTATTTCGTTCTATTTTATTTCGTATTATTTTATGCATATAGGTATAAATCTCATACCTTCTTCTACCAATGGTACGTTCTGGTATTTATATTATATATACCGACAAGACGTCATTCAACACCTATAGCTGAAATTCCAGCAGTCCTCTTTTCGAAACTACATAATATAATATAATGATTGGTAATGTTATTATTGTGAAGTTTATAGTGATATAATTGTATACCTAAATGAAAACTCTGGGACTGTATAAAAGTATAATATAATATATTATATTGAATACGAGTACAAATGCAATTTTGATTTGATTTTATACTATACAACAATCAGTCATTTGATAAATTATTATCTATTCTTCTGTATATAATACGTATATTATAAAAGGAAAAATTAAAATATATGCCTAGGCATATTTTTTTTCAATAACATCAGATGGTCTTTGTGAAATGTCGAGAGTATAATTACGTATTATGTAAGTATATACTAAGTAATACTACTATATTGACTATTTATTTATTTTATTAAGAAGTAAATTAAGATAAAAAAAATTGTAATTAAATTAAGGACGAATTATTTGGTACAATATAAATATAATAACAATAGAATTCCATTTAAGAAACAAGATTAACGTTTTAATTTTGTTAATATTTTTTTCTGATTATTAGTTTACGTTAACGATTTAATTAATAGTTTTTCTTGTAACCATTATAAACATGAAAAAATCATTAACCTCGATGTGTAGATGGTAGATGGTAGATGTATACGTATTATATTATAATATACTACCTACTATAAATAAAAAAAAAAAAATGCATCCATATAACCATACGTTTATCCTTACAGTTCGAGATGATATGAATATGCTTATGAGTTATAATCTTTGTCAGTTGTGAGTTGTGACCTATGATCGTTGTATAGTGGAGTTTGACGTATTTCAAATACATATTCAGTTCATAAATCTTCGTACCTCAACAAAGTATCCGTGTGGTTAGGTTGTAATATAATATAATTTATTATGAGAACCGGTACCAAGTATTACATTGGGAATAAACACGTGCCAAACAATAATAATATATATACCCGTACTATATTATAAGAAATCCAACACGTACGCTTTAACGCCTCCCATCACATATGAATACTAAATCGCTGTATGAAACGAACGAACTTCATTCGACCAACGTAACCGGACTTAAGTTATACCATATCATTATAATCGCAGTGGTTATACACTCGTATATGTTCACTATAATATAGATATCTCTCACTTCGAGTTGTTATCGATATCCGTTTTACTGATTTTTTCCAACGAGAAATAATAATCGTAATCGATCGTGGTCCGTCCGTCGATACACATTATTTCCAGTTCGAGTAGCTAATAATATAATGATGCTGTGTCGCGGGTTGAATAGAATCTTCGCATAATAGTGAGTGACACGTTGACGCGACGATGTATACGACATCACGAATGATAAATTGCATACAACCTTGTCGGATTGTACCCGGAGGAAAGAATATATAATTTATATAGGTACATAACACAGTGGTTAGGGTTAAAAACCCATCAGCGGTGCTTGACGGTCGTACCTGTCTAAACGCGGGCAACACGGATGGTTAATCACAGAGAGAATATACATACAGTACATGATGTACGAAGGGAATGCAGACTGCAGCGGAGTTTTTAAAAATATGAGCTTCAAAAAATATTATTTACCGGAAGAAATAGTGTAAAAAGAAATACGAGTGAATAAATACACCGCGGGTAAAAATTTATATAATGCGTACGTTTTTATCGCGGCTAACAAATCATATTATTATACATTCACGTTATTATATATTTTATATTTTTATTTACACTATCATATTATACTTTCACTACGGCGTGCTGATGCGGGTTATACAGCCGAGCGTATTTATTTGTATTATTATATATAGGTAAACAATGGATTCGATATTCGAACAAGAAAGCGTTACTGTATTGTGATGGACGCAGTTATCTTTAGTTGGTGGGCGGGTGGAGGAGCGAGGAGAAAATCACTACCTACTATTATAATTCGTGCACAATTGCGTTCATTATTATTATTTTGTTTTGTTTTTTAAATTTATTCTTGTATAATATAATGTATATATTGAGGTATATACGTATATTCTTCCGGTAGGCTAAAGCTATTATTATACGAGTATATACGTACATTTTATTTCATTTTTTATATTAACGTTTATAGATCATTATTATTTGTTTCGTTGTATACGCACTGCGACTTTTCGATAGGTCGCCGGTTAGTGGTTACTGGTTATGCGGTAACAATTACCTATACAGAGAACTTTATAACATACCTATACATAATAATATATTGTCTTAACGATACGCGACATGGCTAATTAATTGTGGTCGGTGAATTCAGTTGTCGCACACGATCGCTACTATAGGTATATAGTTTTTTTTTTCTTAAAGAACAATAAAAAGTGAAGAATAAAAATATATTTCATTACGTGCTGCGTTTATTCACGGTCATAGAGGGTTTACTCCTCCGAGAAAATACGATTCTGGGAAATGGATGAGGAAATAATGATGAAGATGCGACGACGACGACGTCAATTCGGAAGAAAGTAAAAATCTTTTAACGGAACGTGAGACGACAAAATTCATATAATAATACATAAATAAATATATGGTTTATAACTTTTAAAAACAAATAACGTATATACGTACAAAAACATGTAATATATTATAAACGTATATAGCGGAAAGAATATTATATTGTTATGCGTATAACGGGAAATTACAAAATCTTATTATCGAGCCACGACGTATACAGGATGATGATTTTATTTCGCTATAGCCTATATAGGTTATATTGCGCGGTAGCTACACACATCGCATACGCATTAAGTTTTTTTTTTTTTTTTTACCCGTGATTTTTAGCGATTCTAGAAATTATTCTTATATAAATTTCGTGTACCTACCACAAAAAAAAAAAATAATTATAAATTATTCAAAAGAAAAAAATATATAATATAATTGTATATATACGTAATCGTAAATCGTATATTTGTCGACTGATTGCGCATAAAAAAAAAATTACGCGTGGTACACGATTAAAAAAAAATCATCCTGTATATACGCCGTGCGCTTTTATACCTACATAAGTACACACACACACACACATACATTATATGCATAATATCTGTACATTATATTATTTATGTATGCCGCTGCTGTTGCTGTTGGCTGACGACAATAATGAGTGAAAGTAGGTGTGCTCCGTGGGCCACATAACCGCCTACCGACCGGTCGCATGTATAATATTATACGTAAGGCTGTGGGTAGACCGCGTGTCGATGATGTCATTGCGGTGTACACGACAAGTATATGACTTGTGTAGGTAACAGCATTTTGCAAAGTTCTCACCTCTATATGTCGGAAACGGCAAGGTCGTATACCATTTTAAACGTATCCGGTCGCCAGAGGCAGACCTTCGTTTTTTTGGTTTCATATAAAGGTACGTACCTATATATAAATGATGTATAATATATTTTAATGTCGTCCGCAGTTTACGTAGGTAGGTATATATCGTATACGAGAATATTTTCGCACTTATAATACGAACATCGACTTCGTATTATAAAATATATTAGCTATATAACTGAACGTTCGCAGTGGAATAGTAAAAACGAAAAATATAACCGCACGGACGACGCGAATATTGTCCATGACGTCACCGTTCGAAACCGGAGTATTTCTATAAGTTCATATTCGCCAATTTCACCGTACGCGTATATAATATTAATAATATTGTTTTTTTTTTCAAATAAAAAAATGTCGTGGAGTAATTAAGTTTTTATTTCATACAATAATAGGTATAATAAAATTAATAATTATTAATTATGGAATCCATCCGCATAAAGCCCTACGTATGTTATTCTTATTCTTATTATATACGAGTTTAGATCATCGATCGTGTTTCGCATTATATAATAAACTTGTGCGCCATCAAAGTTAAATATTATTTTTCACGCGTTTAGCTATAATGAACTCGTCGGATTCCGACGTGCCAAGTATAATAAGTTGTCGCGGCGTGTCTGCACCTGCCAAATGCGATCGACAGTAAATTATTTTCGCGGTTCACATATAATATTATACATAATACACGTATATATTTACACACACACACACACACACAAAACTCGTCTTTTCTCGTATTTTCGAGACCGGTAAAACTTCTATAACATAATATAATAATATATTTATTTTCTATATTTGTAGGTATATATGCGTAATACGAAATGAAAGTAGGTATATGTACGCGAATCGTACGTCCGGAGTCGAATTGTCGTTAATAAGAATATTAATTATATTACACACGAGTACATAATAATGTATACATATTACAAGTTAAAATAATATAGGAAATGTCAATAGAATGCGTGTATATATCAATGGTTTATTTTGTATACGTGCGTTAAAGTCTAATGTGTAGCCATAATAATAATATTTTAATAAAATATTAAATACTTATATGGGTAATTATTATTATTATTATTATTATTATTATTATTATTTTATTATTATTACAATAAACCAACACGCTCGACCAATGAAGCGATAACGGCGCGCGGTGACTTAACGGTAACGAATCGAGTTCCTTTCCTGGTTGTATATTTTGTATAATATAATATTATATTGGACATTAACGTACATCTCCTCCCTCGCGATTGCAGAGTGCGTCGACTATTTCATTTGAATTTTTTTATATTATTATAATCACGAGCAAAAAATTGTACAATAATAATAATATAATAATAATTTCTATTAATATAATATTAATTATATTATATATAGGTATATACAGCAACTGAGATTTTTCGGTAAAGTATTATGCGGTCATAAATCACCACTGCTGCCGTTTACGTTTAAACTTATCGTTATATTAATATTATTAAATCAAAAACCGATTTGTATACTAATAAAAGTCATGCTCGTGTAGATATACACATTATGGATGATGTCATTGTCTGAAAAGCTGTAAAACGGTCGCCGAACTCTTATTATTATTTATTATATTATATTATTATAATATACGAGATAAACTCACTTAGTATAAATGTATACTTATATTATATGGCCTGTGTAAGTATATATAAGTATACGAGAGATTTTGCACGAACATTTAATACAAAATTTTGAAAAAAAAAAACGAATAAAATAACAATCACTTGTGTATTATAATATAGATATATGCAAAACGTAAATATAGGCGTGTGTCGTAATACACGGCATGCTATACTAATGCGATTTAACGGCGCGCTCGGAGGATATAATATAATAAATAATATGCTAACTAGTTGTGCGCGGGATACTATGTCAAACCGGGTACAATTATTATAATAAGGATTAAAATTAAATAACACGCGGATTTACGCCCTGAAACGATGCGAAATTGTAAAGTTCAATAAACTCGACGACTTCACCCGAGACGTTATTGGTCAGGGCCTTGGGGTGTTTAAAACTATATTATAATAATATCCAATATGAACAAGAATACGTATAATATTATAATTATTAATATATTATAATAATATTATACAAACGAACACGCGAATAATATAATTATATATTATTGTAAGTTTTGAACTGAACTTTTAATTATTATAAAAATCGAGACATCATTTTAATGTATAATAATGAACTGCACTCTGCAATTATACACTAACATGACTAACCTAAAATATTATATAGATGGTCTCTGGAGATACTTTAAAAGTTCGAATCGATATGCATATTATATTTCAATAAATATAAATAAAATCGTACAAAATTTAATATGCGCCTTGAAATGTTCGCGTAAGAATAGTCTTCAATAACATTACCTATATATCCTATATTATATGCAAATATACGTGCATGTATACGTACTTTTATTTATACGAAAAGTATTATAGTTTTTTTTTTCAGTTATACGTATATAGATATAATTATATAATTTAGATAAATCGGTAAATACCATGTATATAATAACTCGGAGAGAAATAAGAGCAGGACGTTTCACGTTTATTGTATTGTTTGTTTGATAGGTATAATGCTAATAATTATTAGTAGTATAATAGTAAGAAAAAAATGAAATTTTTTAATACGTCCATCACTGATATTTTTTAATCGCGGTATAAGCATATAATTTTTCTTTACCTTGGGAGATCAAATATTCTGCAAGAAGTTTCATAACACGCGGAGGGATATTCTCGATATTGATACGGTCACGGTGAATTGTAAATGACTATATATAATATAATATGTATATTTATTTTTTTTGACAAAATGAATTAAAATAATTTGTTATCAGACGTTAAATGGAATATCTCGCATGTGCAGGTCGGCACAAGGAAATTCAGATTAGTTTTACTTTTTGTTGATTTATTGTGTATATAATATTATAATATTGCGGTCTGTATGGAATTATTCAAAAAGTGTTAAAATTTGTCGAGAAGAAGCCGAATTATTGTAAATCTATAAATATATATACCTATATACGAGTACAATTTGATTTTTAATGCATTGCATACTATAATATGCATATAATGATAGTTTATAATAAAATGTATCGCCAACCCGCCGAGTGTCGGTGTATATAGACATAATATAATATAATATATCCATTATCGTCGGAAAGTCCGCGCGAATTCCGTTATTCCATTTGGGAAACGTTGTCGGCTTTAATGTAATTATTGTCGTCATTATCTGCGTCGCGTCTATATACCGTGGTATATACATATATACCAATATATAATATATAGGGTGTAACGGCAGACGATAATTGTATATAATATGCAACATAAACGTATATATACGAGTGTTTATATATATAATGATGATACAGAAGACGACGATGCAGAGTTATTATATGTATAGAGAGAAAAAAGGCTCATCTCCTTGGGGTCCGGATAGGCGTGTCACCGACTATACGATGAGAGGCAATCTTCGCGGAGAAAATAACGAGTTTAGCGCCTTCGGCCACGGACGCCTGCAAGCGAGATCTTTTTGATGTTCGCCGCGCAAACGAACGGTTGACAAACGACGGTGCGGCGTTTTATTATCGTTATCATTATTGTTGTTGTTGTTGTTATTACTATTATTATTATTATTATTATTATTATTATTATTATTATTATTATTAATATAATTATTTGCCACTATTTACAACGTCGGCAGACTCTGCGATGGTATGTATGTGTGTGCGTGGGCGTGTCGCGCGTATTATAATTTATTACGCTGCGTCCATATAGTTATCTGATGCCGCTGCCGCCGTATCCTGTTTTATCGCAATAGCAACAAGTTCGTTTTTGCGTCATCGGAAGAGAATATATTATAAATTATAATATATAAACACGCGCGTAACGTATATATTATTATTATTATAAAAGGGTAAAATTATACGAATATAAAATAATTATTATCGACAATTATAATCAACACGAGTTGATTATTGGGTCGATTGGTTTATTTTATATAATATACAGGTATATACTATAACGTGCGTGTATCATGTCGATTTATTGGTCGTTATCTGCTGCAGGTTGTACACACTCGAAAGCCGACTTTATCCGTTAAATCGCAACGGATTGCGGATCGCAGTCGAAACGCGGAACAAACGCGATTTTGGCTGGACACCGGTATATTGCAACGCATGTATAATATGTATATATAGGTACAATATCATATCGTATGCGGGGTTATCGGTTACCGGGTTACGTATTTTTTATACCAAGTCATGAAATACTCCGATACATTTATATACTTATAAACACACACAACTGTAGACATTTGGCTTGTTCGCGCACGTTTCCCCTCGTGCATTATGAACGGATACTGCGCGAGAAGCCGCAAATGACGAAACGCGCGTATTTTACGTTTAACTCCATAGCACGATAGAAAAATATATTTTAACGCATATTTTTGTAACGATATCGATGCAAATCATAATAGTGCGATTTACGTTTTATTTTCTCATGTCGATCACGACCACATGATTCCATGACCTGCGCAGAATATTGGTAAAACGACGACGACGACGTGTATATATATTATAATATTATTATAATATTTCTCTCGTGCTATGAAAAAAAAAAAAATGGTCTATTGTCTATTCTATTCTTATTTCTTACACGAGTGTATTATTATTTTCTTCTTAGTTCGCGCGCGCGCTTTGGCTCACCGTTAAATTACAGTTTATATTTTTTCAGTAAGCATAAGTATACCGTGGTCTAATTGAGGATTATATATAGGGAAGGAAACAAGTAAAGTCTCAGAAGAGTTACTTCTTCGATCTCCTTGTCCCTCTGCAATGACGCCACTTACCATCTGATTTTACGTTAATATCTTCCTTTGGACATATAGATTTTAATTAAACTATATAGGTACATTAATATATAATTTATTTATTCTTACGTGAAAATTAAAAAGTATTGTATTATAACAAATAAATTTGCTCTTTTTAACCGAGTTACATTCAAAATTCAATTCAGTTTTAAAGTAACAATTTTTTTTTTTACTAATTAATATGTTTCTTTTTACTTAATGTTGTTTTATGATTAGTATATAGTAGTATTTATAGTATACTTATATATATACATTTGTATGCACAAAAAGAAAATATTTAAAACTTTTTCTACTTTTTACCTATAATCTACGTATATTATAAAATGTTTACCTATGCCATATGCGGCTATATCTTGTCTCATGAATGAATTATGTGTATATTATGTTCTTTGATAAAATAATAATAATTGATAAACATTTTGATACCAAAAATGAATATAACCATGACCTTGACGAATTGATTAACCGAACATTATGGCCATTGATTTATAATACGTATGTATCTGTGACTTTATGACTAAGTATGTACATATATATATATATATATAATTGTATATGAATATAAATATAAATGATGATGAGGTGTGGTATAATATATATATTATATTTATTTAAACGTTAAATTTTTATACGAAGTAGATAATTTTTATAACCTCTGATGTTTTTTTTATTATGTTTTTAACCAACAATAATATTCATAAATCGGTTATATTTATTTATATTATAATATGAAGATTCCGTGTTATATAAAGCTATAAGAAATATCATAGGTATATTATAACAATATGAATAATATTTATTCAAAATGGTACATATATAATATTATACCTGCGTGATGTGTATAATATATTATATTATATGTATAGGACTATAGGTATTATACAGATTGTTGAATGTTGATAGGTATATAAAAGTTGGAATTTCTACTTCCATAAAGTAGGTATATTTATTTTAATATAATAATAAAATACGTATTTGATATTATGTAAGCGCCGAATGACGTTGGATATTTGGAAAGCAAAAATATGAAGATGTTCACTTCAGATAATATTTTTAATAATTCATAATAAGAAATGAAAGAATAAAAAAATCAAGCGTAATCTTAATGCGTTTATATCATATTTGTATAACTCGTACACACCCGTAGTAATAAAACATCGTTTGGATGATATATTGATATAGAATGCATTTTATCGTTTCGGTTAATTTACAGCTTAATATAATGACAAATGAGTGTTGACAACGCGTAATGTACAATACTATTACAATAATATAACCTTCTGTTCACAGTCTTTTCCATTCATTTCGATTCTTCATGAGAAATATGCGAATTCGGACATTCACATACTCGTATATAATATGATATGCACACGACGCGCCTATATAATAAAATGTTATATATCAATACGTTATATTATCGAAAGCCAATGCCCGGGAGTGACTACATAATATATTAAATATAAATATCTATATAATAATATAAGACATAACTATACATAAGTATGTTGTTATTGTTACGATTAAACGAGAGTTCATCGTTGGACTAAACAATAAAATATTATTATATACTTATATTCGATGACCATTCATATTATATTTCATTGCCATTTATGAGTAGTTATAACATTAATGTGTAACGTTAAAATTCATTGTTCATACAGGATGTCCATAAAAGGACGGTACTCGTCGTATATAATATCATTTCCTAGATATTTTTTCTAATAATCTTAATTATAATTTAATAAATTAATTTTTATAATAAATTTAAAATTTGATAAAGTAAACTTACTGAATATGATTTGTTTTTGTTTTTTTTTTTTTGTTTAATCGATAAATGTGTTTGGATTTTTTAAATTAGTTAATCAACAAGTACATATTATTAATAAACGTATTACTATATATCACATAAAGATAGAATGTTTAGTGTTACAAAATACAAATTATTCTAAAATAAATGAATTTAAAAAATATATTTACCTATATTTATTTAGGAGTATTATATTATAATATAGTAGTTATCATAACGAGTAAATCTTCATCAGACACCCTGTATTTAGTTGGTATTTATTATATTTAGATGTATATCTGTATAGCCTATATATTTAATGTAGGTCCCATAAGCTTATTGGATTTTGTTCGTGATCGATTTAGATTGGAATGTGTGCGCACACCGAGCGGTATATACTCGCGTTTAGGTACGCCTATATATAATATATACGTATATGTATACCGCGTGCGATTAACTAAAATTTATCGTTTTAAACGTTTATTAAAAATCAAATTCGTGACCACGGTACATGTATACTTATAACTTATAACTTATAAGTAACGACGTAACGTACGATTATATTATTATCATCGCATAATTTCGTTGTCGCGACTGTGTGTGTGTGTTCGTTTCTGTACTGTGACTAGGCGAAAAATCCGATCTTCAAGATCCATTAAGACGAAGGTTCAGTCGTCAGTCGATTATATTATCAGTGGAAAGAAGAGAGATAGACAGATATAAATAGATAAAGAAATCCTATGTATATACACGCGTAATAGTAAATTATACCTGTCGCGGTCAATCTTGTCGTTTAATTTTTATTTTTTTCTCATGACCGTTTCAAGTGTATATATAGTGTACATCATCAATTTCTCGCAAAGATATATCGTCTCGTCACGCGTACTGTAGTAGTGATGATATTTTTTATAGAGTCTAATAACAAATAATTATTACTGCTCATTGCGTGTATAGTATTTTTTTTTTTTTTTACCACCATATAATATTTATAATAAGTACATAATAATAATATAAAATTGTATATCGAATTTTTTGAAAAAAAAAAAAAAAATGCGCATACGATATAAAACAATAAATATATTTTAAATTATTTCGAAATTGGACGGTGAAAAACGAATATTTTAGATTTTTAGAGAAGCGAAAAATATTGGTTTTACAATTCAGTTAGTCTAGTTGTTAACACTTTTTCTATTCGAAATAATGCTCAAATATTCACGAACAAAATATTCATATTCCGGTAGAGAAAATTATCTAGTTTGTACTTTATTTAGGTAATTTCTCAAAATTAACCCTATTCGATGGGGAAAACTACCAAAAAAATGACAAAAATACGGCATTTTTCACGAAAACACAAATTTCGATGAAATCAATTTCAATATTTTACGATAAACTCAGACAATATATTGAATTTTTTTGAGCGAAGCTCATCAGATGATATATGTATTTATTGAATAAAATTTTTACCTTCATACAGTCACTATACGTTCAATCTAAATGCCCATAAAACCCTTAAATGAGTTAGGTACCTAAATAGTAAATACCCAAATCTGATAGTACTTGGCTCAGAATCGTATTTCGAACGTAATGATTCAAATTTCAATCAAAATTTAATACTACCCTTTTTAGACCCCTGTATCTCTTCCATAGCAGCGTATCACCTCTTCTTTTTATTGTTTATTATGATTTATAAAATGTACATGATGGTACATAGGTAATTTAAAATCGTACATGACTGTCTCTCTATATATAACTATACAATATAATATATAATGTAGTACAGCTTGTATGCGAATGGTCAAAACTATCACGTCTTCTATGTAAGTTCTTATATAATAATATATTAATATTATGTACTTAACGTATTATTCGTTTCGTAAGTATATACTGTATTATATACACATACGTGCAATTTTAACTAGTCGACTGTTGCAGCGGCACATTCTTCCACTGTCGTTATACTATACGGGCTGGTCTGCGCATCATCATGGCGTTTACGCACACGTTATTTATTTTATAAAGATTTTATGTAATACGCAATACACATGCGTACACGAATAACCACGGTATTGGTACATTACGTATACACATAATAATAATAATATACCAGAGTAAAGAACGTCGGTCAGTCGTGTTGTTTTATACGGATAGATGTACCTATACCAAGAATCGCGATATTTGCTCATTGCTCGGCGATCGCCATGGGAGGCCTAAACTGCCTATCTGTAGTAGTCTATTTAATATACTAGTATGTATATATATATAATATATATATAATATTCTTGCGGACGATGGAAACGAAGAATTTCAAAGTCAATAAAAATCCGTCTATAATATTACGTTTCGTGTATCTATACGTGTATAATTATTATATTACGTATATTATGTATATACACAGCAAGATGTCGCGCGATGGTTGCAGACGAAATTACTGGTCTATATAAGACTATTATACTCCATAAAAAATAAACGTCGAAGACAAAGGAATAATAACCACGGTTCAATGGAGTTTAATTTGTCTTGGAAACGATGTCGCGTGTATATATATAATATATATACAGGTATATATTATTATATAATAATAATATAAAGTTTTGAATAACATTGCGGTTGTGAATTTGATTGGTTACGATTTTGTAACAATATTTCAAATAACTACCGACAAAACATAAAATTTTTGATTATATTATATATTCAAAATATTATAATTATTATTGTGCTCGCGTCTTCTATAATAAATATGCGGACGTATATTTTTGGTTAGATACTTTACTTTATATTTGAAAGTTAAATAAATATAAATTTGAACGGAGTACTGTTATTTATAAGATAATAATATTGCATAATTCGTAGTATAATACATAAATTTCTAAATAATATTTTAATAATTACGATCGAAACGAAAACACATAATAATATTTTACACGTGCGATTAAAATAAAAAAAATCTAACGTGACTGGTTTGAGTAAGTTGTAAAGTACATAAAATATAATATCTATCACGTGAAAAAAATTCTAGGTATTTTACGCGAAACATATAAAATTGTAAATGATTGCTTACACAAATATACACTTAAATACATAATATGTAAAATACGAGTACAAGAAATTTGAGCACTTATTTTAATGGGATATATACGAAGATGCTGAAATTCGCATTTAGCAATAAGAAAATTGAACGCACGTATAGAAATAATCACGAATTTACACATATAAATATAATTATTATTATAGTAGCAGTCGGCGTACACTTAATATACTAATAATAAAATAATATGTAAGAGTATAAATTATTCAAATACATATTTTTTTTTAAATTTTTTTTTTTTAAGACATTACTCAGACAACAGAAGAAAAACAAAGACGATATAACCGTGAATTATGTTATTAAATGCGTTAAAACAGCGTGCCTAAAGTTAATTTTAAATAATAATAATCGTTTTAACTTGATATATAACTGTATAATTATAAACGTATACCTACCTACGTTTCGAATATAAATAATATGTAATATATTTTATACGAGATAATAAATTACTCGACGAACGAAAATAAAAACACGTATTTGGATATTTTGACGTGAACAAAAATGTTGTTATAAATAAGTTTGTTATACCTATACGTATACATTTCCGTATAGTTTTATGTTTTATTCCGTTTAAATTTAGGCATATTCACATAAAACGTGAAATAAAAAACAACTTTGAATACTAATTATGGTAATAATCATAAAAGTACGACGATACGTCTTATATACCGTAAACAATATTTATTTGTACCTATATAATATTTTCGCGTTATTATGCGTTTGTCATTTTGAAGGACGCGCGTATCCACTGCGAATCGTTGCACATTTTTCACGCTGCACAGCCAGGTGCATAATAATACAAAACGCGTATAATAATAATGATAATATATTCACGATATTACAACATTTACGACGATGATTCCAGTCTTTCGGAAGGCGTATAATAATAATAATAATACCAATAATATACAAGTTAAATCACGTGAAAGTATGCGGCCCCTCGGGTCGTATTATATTATTATTATTATTATTATTATTATGTACGGGCGCGACTATTATATAGAACGTCGAAGGGAACAAAATTATTATTATGTAAACGGTCATCGATCGCGAATCGAATAATGATTTTGTGTGTGTGTGTGTGTGTTAATCGAACGAAGACTATCGTAATAATAATAAAATAAAATAATAATTAACGATGGTACCTATACTACCTACCAATAAAAATTACGATTCGGCAGAAGTAAAATTACCGCGTGTGGAAAAAATTTCACCGTGGAAAACGAATAATGTAATATTTATATAAACAATAATTAAACCGACTACATAATATTATAATGTTGTAAACGAGGACCTACTTATGATGTGCGTTTATACGAACACCCGCGTGTCCTTGGGTAAATCGTATAATCAGCATATAATATTATACGTCTGCAGAATATTTATAATATGTATATCGTATTTATCCTTATTATTCGGCCTTCTTATCAAAAGCTTAATAATATAAAATGGAAATTAATAAAACGGGTGTGTATACGAAACGATTTCTTCCCCTCATCGTATATACGAATATTATTATATAATATGAACCCATCGAGGGATCGGTTTGTTATTTTCTTATATTATACCTATACGTATATTTTTTTCATTTTACAGTAAACTTACCTACTTGGTCATTTTTAAAATTTATTCTTTGTTTACTTCTTGTTGTTGTTTTTTTTTTTTTTGTAATCCGTTTTTACTCCGAAAACGATCCGAAGACCAGCAGCACGCTGTAACAGTACGCGAATCCAACGCGTTTATTGTGTTGTGATACCATAATAATAATAATAATAATAATAACAATAACAACTAAAATAAAATGATAAAATGATAAAATGATAAAAGGATAAAATTAACAGTTCAAACTCGTTGGA